>JBCFYV010004988.1:0-23351 GCA_039000515.1 Timema cristinae
ATTTTAAAACCTCGTATTAAAAAACCAAAATTTAAAATTATCTGTCAGTCACTTAATTTTATTCAAATCAAATATAATGTGACGTCATACTATCATACGTCCTTAATTATTTTATAATGTCACGTTCACACATTAATTACGACAGTTGTTGCCATAATGTACCTCGGTACTTAAACCACAATTAATTATCTGTCAGTCACTTATATTATTCAAATCTAATATATAATGTGACGTCATACTATCATACGACTTTAATTATCTTATGATGTCACGTAACACAATTAATTACGTGCCTCGCACTTAATATCATTCAAATCTGTGACGTCCGGAACGTCACATATCTGATACGTCAATTCTTGGCTTTTGCCACTGCTTATAGTCTGGCTTTTACTACTAACAACGAACTTACCTTTCTGGTTCACTAAGGTAGCTTTGTGGTAGAAGATCTAAACAGTAAATTTGTTTTTGTACATATGTAGGCCAACGCAAATATGTGTAAGTATTTAATTATATAATTTATGTAGGATTATATATACATACGCATGTGCTATTTTGATTTAATTAAATTTTATATTGGCCATATCTTTATGTTGGTATTGTATGATATAATCAAACTATATATTTATGTATTGAAAAATATTCTCCATTACAATTTTATATTTGTGAACACCCTAGTTTTAAAATCAGCAGCTACTACTGCCTAATAGCTGCATTATATCATTTAATGTCAACCCTTCCCTACTCTATTGCATTACCTAATAGCATACTGAACGGCTAGATTAAAAAGTAATGAATAAAATGCATCTCCTTGTTTCAAAATTATTTATTTCAAAAGTATCAGATAAGTGACATCTAACCAGTAAATATTTTTATATGGTTTTTAAAGTAAAACTAAAATGTGAACTTGTAATAATTGATTTTAAAATACTATAGATTGACGTATTATTTTGGGAATGAATAAATTAATCATAGACGATTTATGTATATATATATATATATATATAATGTATATATATATATATATATGCTATAGTTTTTATATCAAAGATAATATTTATTATTTAACTATAGGTACTCTACAAATTTCAACTCATGGCCTGTCCTAAAATTTATAATTGAGATTTAATTTTATAGCTTATTTCTAATATCTCAATATTTTGTTACAGTTTTGTATAAAATTTTGTTCAATTTTATAAATATTGGTGGCCATAAAATGTTCTTCCGTCTTTTCTGAAAATATCCACAGATTTAAATCTTTAAGGCCTGATGGTATAGCATTTCAAGCCCTATCCGCTTTAAAGGAGAAGGATTTTTCAAAGTTTTTGTTCGATATTTAGGTACTCTTAGGTAAAACTCTATTTGTGTTTTATCTGTGTATATTAAATCTATTTTGGTCAATTATGTATAGAGATAAGACGGGCATTTTAGTTTTGTAATTTCATAACCCCTGAACTGAACTGAAGTTTATTTTCCATATTGAGCCACATTAAGTTTTTTTAGGTAATTGCTAACATGACCATAATTTATTAAGTTAAAAATTAATATTAAACAGGTATTTGAGATATTTTGGGTTTTTGGTTTTAAGCTTTTATTCATGCCAAGTAAAAGCTCTGAGGAGAATCAAATTCGTTTGGTTTTTTTGGGGGAACATATTTTTGGGGAAATTAACCTTGATAGCGGATTACTATCCTTTATATGAGCACGGACACGCACACTTGATTTTTGCGTGCAGTGCACCTTTAGTAGTTAATGGGGAAGCAAACTTCCATTAATTGTATGGTTCTTCCTGAGTTATCAATGTTCTATTTACTTTATGCTGTATCATTAGCCACAAGTTAACCACAACCAAAACAAATACAACGGACCTACCCAAATTATACCAACACCATCTGCTGCTGGCTCGACTACACACATGAAGGCCCATCGAAACACACACACCTGAACAGACGACTACCCACGATATACTGAGGGCCGCGCCTATACAAAAGCTCAGCAACGATTCCGCCGAACCAAAGATCTCCTGTTGGAAAGAAGAACTCTTCGCCAGTGCCAAAGTTCCGTTCCACTGCAGTATAGAACGCTCGTAGAACATTCCCTTCCTTGTTTATGTTCTTTGGTTTCCCCCCCTCATCATCCATCGTTTCCGCGTACTGGGACTGTGTTTTTAACCGTATAAAAAAGTGATCGTGGGGAGTGAAGTGCCACTCTTGGGGCTGGCTTTGCTGCGATGACCCGCGATACACAAACACCGGTCCACACACTGGACACGCCGGTCCCCCACTGGACACGCCGGTCCACACACTGGACACACCGGTCCACACACACTGGACACGCAGGGGCCACACACTCTGGACACGCTGGTCCACACACTGGACACGCAGGTCCACACACTGGACACGCAGGTCCACACACTGGACACGCCGGTCAAAACCCAGTCCCACTGGTTGAGAGCCAAGAACTGAACTCACTTGCACGGCTATCACTGAGCTTGTTTATATAGGGGTGGTGACAGCTAAGGGTCTGGAATCCTCCCTTTCTAAAAATTAAGAGTCCAGAATAAAATGGGTCTCGACCTTCCAGACGTATCTCCGCCCTCCTCCCCGCACCCCTTGGCCCATCTAATCACCCAGTCAAGTGAGAATGTCACTGCCTACCTGATAGATAAGGAGGGAGACAGAGAGAACAAGGAGCGCAGCTAGGGTAAACAATGAGAGCACGCTGGTCCCACTGTTAAGCACTAATCTTGTTACAATATTGTAACTAGTATTGATGAGGATCGATTTAGTATTTGTAAAACTATCGATACTTTAACTTTACTAAATAGTGTCAGTATTTAGTTTTTGTCAAAGACGATAAGTTCCATGGTTGTTTTCTTAAACTCTTTTGAAAACAAAAAGAAACTTACGATGAGGTTAGCCCTCATTTGCATTATCCTCGGAAAGTTTTCTTTTGATAATAATGTCAAAAAAAATATTAAACTTATAATTATTGTTTGTGTTGAAAATGTTCTTGGGATATGTGGTGATTAGGAATTGTTTTAGCGTTAGTTGTATAACGGGAGGTAGGTAATTAAATAAGAGATTACTAAGAATATTATGGGCTCATTCAATAAATTGTAGGAGATGTAATTTTGTAACGGAAATTTTGAGAATAACGTAATCATGTTAGTTGTTCCATAAGGAAAGTTGTGATTGATGTTATTGTTATTATTATTAGCACCGCGTCTTACTACCCGTTCGGGTTATACGCACTTACGCTAATGTGTAATGGTAGGGTGATTGTGAGATGAAATGGAGGACCTACAGTTTAACGTGGAATCTGAACCACGGTGGAGAACCTGGCATTCCTCACATTCACAGATGTCTTGTCAGAGGTGAAGGAAGGGTTTGGCAATCAGATAAATCTGTGCCGGGACGAGGATTGAACCCCGGCCGCCAGCATAGAAGTCTGAACACCTTACCCCTAGACCACCAGGTCACCATGATGTTATTGTTATTAGCAAATGTTATGATTGAGCTGTAGCCTTATTTAACTATAATGTTGTTATTAATTCTGGCGTTTAAAATAAATAATTAATACATTTTCTAAAATCTTTCGAAGTTGCTAGAATAATTATAACTAACTTCTCTGTTGAAACGCTTCATGTTCATTAAAAATGTTATATCAAATTAAATTCTATATTGAATAAATATCAACATAAAACCACTTCAATCATTCCTTAATGTTATGACTCATCATACCCTTAGGTTCTTTTTATATTTATTTGTGCTCTTTTTTTTTTAAATTATTTGGAATATATACATTTCTATTTATGAGTTATTTGAGGATGACCGTCTATAAAATTTACTCCCGAAACTGGTGTGAGTTGTGTGATCTGAGTTTTCGAATGTTTGATCTCAGATATTCAAAAACTGAACTACAACCGCTCACTGCTATTGCCCCCTTTTCTGCTCATTTGTGTTTATTGTTTTTTGGGCTTCCTATTTATATCTTATTTTTGTCAAGGAGGGTTCATTATGTTTAAATTATGAAAATGTTTCTAACTTAAACATTTTAGTTCAAATTAATATTTTATGAAAAGTTATGATTAATAGTAATTTTTGTGATATGAGCAATCTAGTCAAGTTCATATCCATGAAAATATTATATTTAACGTTGTGGTTTCTAATTGGGGCATTCAAATCCTTTTTAAACGTTTGTAGAACATTGTGCATTATACTAATGTTTCTGACGATACGTTCTAGTCGATTTACTAATCTTGAGATGTGTTATGATACATATCGATGCCATAAACCTTTGCACATGATATCTTATGTGATTATGTTGATAATTTGTCATTGTACATCTGCTGTATTTGAGTCAAAATAAATACTGTTATTCTCTTGTAACGCTCCTGACTGTTATTTCTGGGATATAAAGGTGGTTACAGTCATGAGTGCTTATTAGGAAAACTGGAGCTTCATCCGTAGTTCAGACCGGCATTTGTCGCCTCTAGGTCTGTGGACAAACGAAGCAACAGTTCTGGCATGTGACATATCCGGCAGTGGCCTTTCACGCGCCGGACCTGCCAGTCTCTGGGTGGGCTCACTGAGTAAATACAATTTTAAACTTTTTTATTAAACTTTTTTAGTTTCTTTTTTCTTTCTGAGACGTCATATATTATGCTGGTGATGTTCAGCTGACGACAAATTTTAAATTCAAAATGGGAAATAGTGGCAATCTTTTTAAATCTTTCCGTGTCATAGTATACCAAAATATGCTTTACTAAAATTTAATTTGGAAAAGATTTTTTTAAATGAAGCTACATTTAAAAGCTTTTGTAAGTATTATCGAAAAATCTCCCTCAATATTGGAGCAATTTTTTCTGGTATATGAACCCAATTCCTTAAAAAAAAGCACGATATCTTTAGGAGTCATTTGACCCAAGGTTTGAAAGCTTAGAGGTTAATCCTACTCCACCCAATTATGCATTCTTTTTCCAACCTTTAAAAAAACGCAATAGTTTGTTAAAATGGAATAAAGGTTTTTTTTTTTTTTTTTTATGTTTTTAATTTTCCCCTTTTAAATATTCAACAAAGACCCAAAAAGTACCCTATTTGTTTCTTAATTTTAAATAAATACACATAAACCCATGGTAGGAAAGGTGGAAAAAAGGTATTTTTTCTCTGCAAATTTGCTTTTGTATTACAAATATAGTATTTTTTTGGGAAAAGGAAGGAAAGTAGACTATGGTTTATTACAGCGATTGAAATGAAACATAAAACCAAGAAATTTCAACTTTGAATTTCAGTTTTGAAAACTAAATTTCAACTTCACAATCATAGTTGAATTTTTTTTTTTCGCGCCTAAAACCCTTCTTTTAAGCAAATTTAGGGTACTTTTTCAAGTTAACGTCCCCATCTTTTTTTGCTAGTTTCAATTTTTCCCAAAAAACCTTTATCTCCAATGGGCCCTTCAATTTTGAAATTTTTTGGCAAAAAGCAGGTTTAAACGGTTTCATCAATTCTATTTTAGAACTGAAAAAATTTTATCCCTGGGTTTTTATTTCATTCAGAACTTTTAACCAAATAACGGTACAAATGACAAAAAAAAATGAAAAAACCCTCCAGAAGTTAACTTGGTACTTCAGGGATCACAAAAAAAATCTATAGCCCGAAAAAAAACATTTCTTTTAAGCTTTTTGGGTAAAGACAAAAAACCCTTTCAATACAATCTTCCCCCCAATTATCTGATGGTGGTTTTAAAAGCACTACGCGTGATCAGGATTCAAGTAATTTTAAAAAATTGGAATTAAACTTACGGGCCTTTACAAAATCAAAATAAGACCAGGCCACGATGTTTGGTGCTCAAGGACAAACAAAACTATAAAAAATTTAAAGAAAATGGTCCCCTCACGAACTAAAAAATTAAAAATTTGGGAAATTTAAACTTTACCCGAACGAATCTAGTTTCATAAAACGACACAAGGAAATTGGGTTATTCCTCTCTCTTGGTTGCAAAAAAAAGTGACAAAAAGTTTATTTTTGAAAAAAAAAGGGTTTGGAAAGTTTTAAAAAGGAAGCAGTTAAAAAATTTAAGGGTTATAAAAATTCAATAAAAACCCAAATTTGTGATAGAGATTTTAAGAAAATTCATATAGGGGAAAAATATAAGAAATTTTAATGAATAAACTGAAATAAATTTTTTTAAAGTGAATATTGTTAATTCTACATAAAAAATTTTAAATATAAATGAAATTTAAAAACACATTAAAATTTTAGTCGGGTTTAATACTACAATGAAAAAGGGAAAAAATTAAAAACACATAAACAAATTTTAGATCGACACTTTTAAAAAAACACCGATATCGCCTACCCCAAGGTGAAAGATCTTGCGGGAAACGTCATACTGCAGACCGTGAATTTATCGAGTAATCGGGAAAAGTTTATCGCGCCAGACTCGAAGTTGAGCAAAAAAAGCCGCCGCGTGGGCAATCCCCAAAACCAATGAAACTTAAAGTCAAGAGGGGTTCGGTTCAAAAAGAAAAGAAAAAAACCCTCAACGTCTTTCAGCGGCCTTCCTATATACAAAACTAACGCGGTAAAAAGGGAAGGGGGGGAATTCTACCTTTTCAACCTTTGTCGAAGTGTTGGGAGCCGTCGCCGGGGAACCCGCAGGAATCACCAAGGCCGAAAAAGGTGCTAAGGCGAATACGAAAAAAATTAAAACGGGCTCAGAGACTTTAATCTTCCCGCTCGAAGCTTTTCCCCGGGGGAAAGGTATGTACTAGGGCCCTTTCCCCAAAATTTTAAAATAAACAAACCAAATTCCCTTACTGAAAGGGGTTTGGGCCCCAAGTAGGGCCCGGCCGATTTAAAAACCCCCTTTTTTAGAGGAGATTTGCGAGAGATGCTTTCCCTAACGGTCCCCCCTTTTGGAAGTTTAGAGAACGCCTTCATAAATTCTTAAAAATTTGATAGGGGAAAGGGTTTAAAATTTGGGGTTTCGGTAAAAAAAGAAAAAACGGTGGGCGAGCGGTTTACTTCGATAGTTTCGGTGATCTAAGACCACCCCCTCGAACTTGTTAAATTTTCCCAAGGGGAAAAATCCCCAAATCACCTATAATCATATCGGTAAAAAGAGAAAGGAACGTTTTAAAACGGACTCTTTTTGTTTAGTTTTCCCTTTAAAAAATCAGGGTTAAACTTTTCAAACTTTAAGTAAAAAATTCTATACATTTACATGACAGGTCAAAAGTTCGAATCGGGACAAAAAACTATTTCCCCGCAACCCTGCTGGAGAAGGGGAATCGTGAAGAAAGAAGGGGTTTAAATTCGAATGATCAACCCTGGCCACTTTAAAATTCCATCCCAAAAACATTGAACAATTAATAAAAATTTTTTTTTTGCAACGGTAAAGGAAAACGTCCCCTCCAGGACCTATGAACTTGAGGCTTTTGGCCCGTTCTTGCGAAGGCCCAGTAACGAAAAAGCTCCGTTTATCGGTGCCCCCTAGCCTTTAAAGGGCTATATCACTTGAAATTTAAAACCAAACGATTTTAAAACCCCAACCTGGTACGTTTGCATCCTTGTAGGGTTCGATTTCGTCATTTCCTGCGGGGGAAGACCACAATTACCAATATGGAATATTCTTCAGGGTGAATGAAATCCGGTAGAATGTGTCTCGCTAGGGGGACTTACGCCCAACGGAGAACCGAGTCATCCCTTGCACGAGTTCGGGCAGCCGTCCCCCAGGCTTAAGATAGGGGGAAGCACCTAACAATATAAATTTTTCCCTTTCCCGGAAACAAAGCGAGTAATATTTTTCTATCTCGGTACGATTTTGACGGCGAGGAGATATCGTCAACTTTAGAGCGAGACGATATCGCAACGTCTACACCCTTAAAGGGACTCGCTGGGATGGTACTCGTACTAGATAAAAAAAGACGTGGGAAGTCTTCCCTCAAAAACATTAAAGGAAAAGGACATGAAAGGGGTTAACACCGGGCCAAAAAAACCTTTTTTAAGAGGGTCTGGGTTTATCCGTTACGAAAAAAAGGGAAATTGGACGCTTTTGGTATTCTAAAACATTGGGGAGTTTTCCGCTTTTGATACACCTTGGCCATTTTCCTATTCATTCCTACGCCTCGTATTTTCCCGGGCCCCGTTAGCAAAACGGGAACGAGCTTAGGTTCTATCCAAAAAAGGGGGTTATGCACCCTACCTCACGCTCTCTGCAAACATTAAAAGGGCGACTATTTTTGAAATAGGGGAAAACCCTTTGGAAGCACTTCGAAATTGTTAAAACGGAATACTGCTTTCTATTCTCAAGAATCGCCTATGAAATCAAGGGGGGAAAGAGTTTAATTAATCGAGGGGAGGGGGTTTATTTCGCCCAAAATTCTTAAAAACTATCTATCTATAAGGAATGGTTGGAAAAAGGCTTAATTTTTCAAAACAGGCTTGGAAAAAGGTTTTTACGTACCTTTTTTAAACCCCCTTTTTTTTTTTTTTAGGGGTTTTTTTTTCTCATACTGGGATTCGTTTGAAGTTTTTTCCCCCGAATAGTGATCAACGCGAAACAAGATTTGGTGTATTTTTCGTTCCATCAGCGCCCAACAACGTTTACAAAGAGCCCCCCTCCTGCTGCAGAACACCCCTCTGGGAATTGAGTTAAGTAAAATTTCTTGGCTTGTACCGCATATAAAGACAGATATACCCAATCGTTCAACCTGCTTTAATTTCATAAAGAGTGGGGGGGATCAGGGTTCCCTTTTCCCGTACTTGGGAATTGTACGAGTACCCTAACGTCCCCACCTCTAATCAGCTGTTTGGGATTTTTGAAAACCCCAAACTTTGCTGGGAAACCTTTTTAAAGTTGTTTTCGCCCCTTCAGCCCCGGGAAACGGAAAAATTTGGGCGGAACCCAGAAAGAATTATTTTTGACCTTTGTAATTTCCCGTAATGCAAAAACCCCTATCTAAATTCTAACATGTACCCTTAAGGAAAATAAACTTAAACCCTTAGACAAAAACCCCTTCTGGGAATTTTTAGGAAAACCGCCAATTTCCAATTTTCGTACTACGGAACGAGCGCCTCTTTCCCTTTACTTGACCTTCCCATTTCAAGTCTCACGCACCCAATCTTTTGTGTTCAAAAGCCGCCGACGGGAAAGATACTTAAAGGGACGGTATGGTGACGTGTCGTAAACGTTCGAGACGGGGAAAATATCCCTGTAAATACAAAGGCTTTTTTCCTAACCCTACACGATAGAGTGGTCCCTAAAAAACCCTTAAAGGGCATAAAGAAACAAGTTTGACATCAAAAAAGAGGGAAGACCTAATTGTTCTGGATATTAAAGGAACTGAGAAGGATGTTTTGGCTACGAGTGTTATGGGTGACAAATAGTGTCAAGAAAGGACTAGCAAACCCTGAAAAAAGGGTTCTGAGTGCTTGCAAATTTTTTAAGAATTTTAAGTCTGATGGGTTTCAAACTTTTGCGATCTAACCAAGAGGGGGCGATGCGGAACGAAAACGAGTTTTTTGTTTTTTTTAAAGCTTTGTTTTCTTTTATGGGCCCTGAAAAAACGATTTAAAAGAGTACATAGATTTCAATAAGTTATCTGCGTCTCCGGTCAAACGAGGTTGACATGACCAGAGGGAAAAAGAAAACTACAGACGCTTCTAAACGTAAGCTGGGAAAGAAATGGAGCCCGCAAAAGAAGCCTCGAGAGGGTCGAAGGAAGCGTAAGTCCTCGTTTTATCCCCAAGAATTAATGATGTTTGGATTAAACGTACGAATTTTGTAATAGGGTTCTTTTTGATTTTAATTTTTAATGATTGGAAAAAAAAAAATTGTTTAATTTTATGAACCCTTGTTTTTTAAAAATTTAATGTTTAAAAAATTTTTAAAGATTAAAAAAATAAATTTTTTAAGGGATGAATCTTGAAAACAGGGGTTCTAATAAATTTAATTTTTAAATGATTGAAAATTAATTTTTTATGAAATTTAAAATTTTTTAATAAAAAAAAGTTTAACGAAATTTAAAATTTTTAAATGAAAATTAGAAAAAAATTTTTTTAATATGGTTTTTTAAAAAAAATAAAAATTTTTTTGTTTTAAAAAATTTCTTTGGAAATCATTTAATAAATGAGGGGAAAGGGAGGGGGAAAAAGGGAAAAAAAAAAATATAATGAAAAAAAACCCCAAACCCCATAATTATGAATTTTTGTAAAAAAAATTGATGATGATTGGAAAAAAATAAAAGGGTTTAATGAAATTTAAAAACTTTTAATGATGGGGGGGGAAAAAAATATTTAATGAAATTTAAAAACTTTTAAAGTATAAATTCTTTGAAATTAGAGTTCTAAATAAAGATTGAAAAAAAATGTTTAATATTTGAATCTTTTTAAAAGAATTAACAGGATTGGAAAAAAAAAAATTTTAAATGTAATTAATTTTTAAAAAACGAAATGAATCTTGTAAAAGGGTTCTAATGTTTTTTCCCTTTTAATGTTTTGGAAAAAAAAATAAATTTTTTAATTAATTTTTAAAAATGATTAAATTAAAAAAAAAATGTTAAGTTCAAATTTGTTTTTAAATTTTTTAAATTTGTTTTGGAAAATAAATTTTTTAAAGGAAATTTTTAAAAAAAAATAAAAAAATTATTGATTATAACTTTCATTGTATTATTTAATCAATGGGGGGAAAAAGAGGAGGGGGAAAAAGGGGGGAAGGAAAAAAATAATGAAAAAAAACCTTTCATAATTATGAATCTTGTAACAAAATTTAAATGATGATTAAAAAAAAGGGGAAAAAAAATAAATGTTTAAAATTTTAGGAATCTTGATTATAAATTTTTAAATGTTTAAAAAAAAATTTTAAATTGGTTTTAATCTTGTAAAAAGGGTTTTCTAATGTTTTTAATTTTTAAAAAAGATTGAAAAAAAAAAGATTAATGAAAAAAAAACTTTTTAAAAAAAAAGTAAATGTTTAACTTTAATTTTAAATTTTTAAAATAAAAAATTAGAAATAAATTTTTAAAATATAATTCGTTTTAAAAACGTATAAAATTTTTGAAAAGATTTTAAAAAAAATAAAGAATTATTGTTTAATAACTTTCTTTTTATTATTTAATCAATGGGGGGAAAAGAGGGGGCGGAAAAAGGGAAGGAAAGAAATAAAAAAAAAAAACACCATCCAAAATTTAAATTCTTTTTAAATGAATATAAAGTTTTAAAAAACACATAATCCCATACAAATTAGTCTTTTTTTCACAAGTTATAGTTCTTAAAATTTTTGTTTTTTTTTTAATGAATAAAAAAATTTTAAAAACCCACATAGATACATATAAATTAGTCGTTTTTTTTTTTCAAAAATTATTTTTGGGAAATTGTTTTTTTTTTTTTAATCAATATAAAGTTTTAAAAAACCACATAGATCAAACAAAATTAGTTGGGTTTTTTTTCCCCCATTTTATCTTTTCTTAAAAATTTGTTGTTTTGTTTAAAACATTTAAACAAATCACTTCCTTTAGAGTAAGGACCTGAATATTTTTTTTTAGGTTTAATCATTTACATACAGAACATAAATATTTATACGTTAACATATGGGTTTACAGGACGTGTATTTTTTTTTGGGGGTTTTTTTTAAAAAATTTTCCCCTTCAGTATGAACATGAATTTTTTTATACATTAACCAATAGAGTACATGACGGGGAAATTTTTTTTTTTTTTAATTCACCTACGTATAAACATGAATATTTATAAAATATAGAGACTACTGAAATGAATTTTTTTTTAGGTTTAGTTCTAATAAACTTACACTGTAGAAAACTTTAAATTTTTTTACAAAAACCCACGCACGGTTCACTGGCACACAAATGATTTTAAAGGCCGATTGGTTTAAGGGGCCCAAAGGAAGGGGTATTGCCATTTTTCCGGGTACTCTATATCATTTTTTGATAAGCTTTAAGAGGGGAAGCCTTTTGAATTTTTGGTGTAAAGTTAAATCCTACAGCTTTAATTGAACGAGCCTCTCCCCCATACTATTCTCATTTTGTCAAACAATTCCGAAATCCTCTAATAAAAAGCTTTTTCTTAAGCGCAAACTTTTCCCCCCTTTTACCCTTGAGCGTCTCTCCGCCTTTGTCCCGAAAATTGAATAAGTTTAGGCCCGAAAACCCCAATGAACTCGGGAGGGCCCCGACCTCGAGTTTTTCGTTTTTTAAAGTTTACCGAGCCCCCCTTTATTTACTAGGGGCCCACCCTTTTTAAACCCTTAAATCTTGTCCGAAGGGGGGGTGTCCAGGTAGTCATTAGCAACAGGGCGAGCTCGGGTATGCATCCTAAACCCATTTCATGTAGTAGAGAAGTGAGTCTGAAACAGTGTTTTGAAGTTTTAACGTCCCTTTGGGGGAAGGAAAAGGGTCAAAACCGGGTAAGGCAAAACCGTACAGGGACTACCTTCGAGTTTCCAAAAGGGCGAATCCCGCATAAAATAGGCAAACCCCAAAGAAAAATCTCTTGCGGTCCATTCGGGAGATAGGTTTCTGAACAAATCGAGGGGTTTTTTTTAAATTTAGGGTGGCTATGGGTTTACCCGGGCTCCAAATTTCCCATCTCACCTGGTAGCTATCTTTTATGGGTAGGGAAAAAGCCCCCCTTTTTAGATATGGGGGGGCCCGGAATTTGCGGAAATTGTTAATCAGTTTAAAAAAACATTTTTTTCTTTTTGGGATTGCTCCGTTTTTACCCCCCTTTCCGCTTTCAACCTGATATACGGGGCCAAACCCACGGCGCTTGCTTGAAACTGAAACACGGTGAACTCTCGCCCAGTTTAAACCCCTTTCCCGCTAAACATAGCTTTTAGATGACGGTGGGTGAATAAACGCCCCCCCGGGGTTCTTTAAGCAAAAGTTTTTAAAACATTTTCTAAATTTTCCCAAAGGGGGGAAACCCTTTTTCTCAGGAAAAAAAACGGCAAGTCAAATGGGTCGTGAAATCCCCCGCGGATATTAAAAGATCAAACCTGCAAGATATACCCTTTTAACCCCGCATCGTCCTTTTACTTTTAAAAACGTCCAATCGAGAAATTTCCTCATCTTCGAGCCCCTAAACTTTTCCATAGGGAAGTGGGGAAAGCATATTTAAATAAGTAGGCCCATTCACGTCTAGATACACAATGTGGAAACTCCGGTTGGGAAAGGGAAAAAGGGCGCCATATAGCGTTTATTCGCTACAGCGTGACGTTTAAGCCACAAAAACATATCCCCCGCGGATAGCTCCCCCTCAATAATTGATGATGCCACATCATGGGATTTTTTCGGCCGAAACCCCGGGGTTTTATTCTCTTTAAAACCCTGGAACGCTGGGACGGGGGGGTTTAAGGGACCATCCGGGATCTAGCCTTTACGTCTTCATGCAGAGATCCCGAAAGTTCCAAAGAGGGTCGGCCTTTTAAAGAAACGTCCCGTGCACAGGTTTGAGGTTGAATTTGTCCCCAAAAAAATTTTTACTTTTTTAAAAAAAAAACTCGCCAAAAACCCCCCAGGCTGATCATAGTCTTCCTGAGAGATATGACTATCCGTGAGCGCGTTGTAAAATTTTTTCTTTGCTCGGGAACTGAGTTTTCGGGCCAAACCGTCGAATGAATCCCAATTTTAATCATAAGGGGGGGACCCCCTTTTCGGGGTGACTAATTTTTAAGCGTTTATTCCCCGGGATGGGGACTTAAAGCGTTTTTTTAAGTTCTCGGGTTTTAGGTAAAGTACGCTTTCTCTAGGGAAGTAATGAAAAACCCGAAACTAACTATAAATTTTTAAATTTTAACCCTCAAACCCCGCCCCCGAATATATTTTCCCTGATTACTTTGAATCTTTTCCCCTTGTCTCTCCATTAACCTGACTTTTCCCGGATTGCGAGAAAAGTTCTCCCCCCGGGAAAGGATCAGTTTTTTCTACGTTCAAAAGAAGTGATTCGAGAAGGAAAAAAAATTTTCGTAGCAAACCCCGCGTTATGGATTACTAAAGCTCAAGGGGACTCGGGTTTTTTGTAATTAAAATTCACGCCCCCTGACTGCTCCCACGATAAATCCAGCAAATTGGGCAATGATCCCCTAACCCAATATCATCATTTTTGTAGGGCTTCCGCATATAGACAATGAGAGGCTTTTTTATTATGAGCTTTTCTTTGAGAGGAGTTAAAGGTTTTATTTGGGAAAGGGCGGTACTATAGTACTCAATACACGCTTCGGGGTTTTCTTCGAGCGCCTCTACAAATTGGTCAATTTCAATTTTTTTCCCGTGAAGTGCGGTACTCTGAGAACTATCGTCCCAAAAATTTCATTTAAAGTTCATTTCCCACAGAATAATCTACCCTGACGCGAACATTCTCGGTATAGAAAAATTTTTTGGTTTGGGGTCACTCGTCTTATAGGCATAAAATAAAACTCTCCAGGGCCGCATACACGAAAAAATCCTTTTTTCCCCCTGCTGCTTAAAACTGAGTTTTAACGTGGGGGAATTTATTTCCCCCCCTTTAGGGAAGTACTCCTTTTCCCCATCGAAAAATTTTAAAACACCCCTTTTTTTTTTTTGGGGTTTGTTTTTATTCAAAAAAAACGGGCAGGGCCCTATCAAAAAAGTATCCCGTCCTCGTTAGACGGAAATTGGGGTTTTTTTAACCGTTACAGATTTTTTAAAACCACTTTAAATGAAAAAGTTTTTTCCCGTTTCACTCTTATCAAGAAAAAATGTCATGTCTAGCGTGCTCCCTTTTGCCTGGGAAGGGACGGGAAAAAATTACAAATTTTTTGAGGGGTCACTTTGTCAAAAATAAAAGTCACTCCATCATGCCCTTTTCAGTGTACACATTTTTCAGATATATCGTTAAGCTTTTCAAAGCGCTCGATATAAACTCATTTGGAAAGGGAGAGGGATCCCGTTTTTTTCAACCGTCTTTGAAAAATTTTGGGTAAGGGATAAACGTTTTTTGCTTCCCCGGGCGGTTCAAAAATACCTGTAAAAAAAGATACAGGGGAAACAATGACCTTCTTAAAATTGGGACCCTTTATCAACCCCTTTTAGCCTGTTTTAGTTCAGGGATTTGAACCCCCAGCCCCCAACCCCTGAAAACCCTGGTTTTTTTGAGAGAAATTTAATTCCATCTCCAATGTACCGGGCATACAACCAACCCAGTTCCCCTGGGAAAAAAAAACCCTTCAAATTTGGGCAAGGGGGGGGGGAGAAAACTTCTTTTTACTTTAAAAATTTTTCTCCTTTCCCAAATTTGTAAATGGCTTTAAATTAATTTTCCGGGGGAATGGGGGGAAGGGGGTTGGAAATAAAACCCTTTTTCTTTTAAATTTTCTTTACCTTTTCGGGTTAGGGGGTTGTCCTAAACTTTTTCCAAAAATGGGAAGGGGGGGTTGGGCCAAATTTTTAATTTTTAAATCGGGGGGTCATTTTTCAAATTGTTTCTTCTACCGCTTTACGTATATACCCCCCACCGACGGAAACTGAACGGGGTCCTTTTAAGGCAATTTTATTAAATGAAAAGGGAAAAGGTTTTTTATACGGGGGTTTTACGTCTGCCCCAATAATTTCAAATTTAGGACCTAACGGTTCCAGGAAAACCTAAACTGGGTTTAAAACCCGTCCCAAGTCATGTGGGGCGAGTCAAAAAGGGCCGATCTGTCCCTCTATAAACCTCATGTCCGAGTATCAAAACGTCGAGGCTTAATCAACCCTGGTGTATCTCAAATATGCCTTATATACTTTGTTGTGATTTCACGTTTTTTTGATTTTTTAAAATTTAAATTTTCTCAATTTGAGGTTAATTCACGGAGGGTATACACTTTTTTCCCTTTTTTTTTGTTAGAATTTTAATGAGGGGGAAGAAAAGCGCGCTCTTTTAATTAGAGGTTTTTGGCATGTTTGCCCAAAAGCTCCCCTTTTTTGCCCCTCTTTTTTTTAATTTGGGTACAGTCCCCCCAAATAACGTCAAGTGGGCTCGAGATGGCTGTAAACAAACAAAAAGGGAAAGACTATGTGAGTAAGTGCATAAGTCTGACACCTTACCCCCCAGGGCCCTCAGGGTACCCAGCTGCTTCAGTCCCCCTTTGGGTGTTCTAACGCGTTTTTCTGTATTTGGGGGGGTCAAGGTTTGACTCTCGGGCCCGGATGGTTTTAAACCCAAAAGGTTTTTTCCCAGTCTCTCTAACCATGCAAATTTTACACATTTCCTCTAAAAAAAATATAACCTTATTAATCCCCAAAAAAGTATTAGTAAATTTTAAATGTTTAACCAGAAAAGGGTAGTATGAGAGATTTGTTAAAAAAACTTTTTTTTATTTAAGTAAATACAGAAAAAGGGGGTTTTAAAAGTTTTTTTTTCTCGGTGAAGGTTGGGTTTTCCCTCGGTCCCTTCCCGTTTAAAAAAGGATGGGAAAAAAAGTGTGTTTTTTAAAAGGGTTTTTTTTTTTGTCGGGGGAAGTTTGTTCTCCCCCGGGCCCTTCCCCGGGTTAAAAAAGGTGGAAAAAAGTGTGTTTAAAATCATTTCAAAAACGACTCAAGTAGGTGTTTTTTTTTTAAAATATTCACCGTGTTAAATTCTCGAAATTCCTTTTAAAAATTATTAAAACCTTGACGAAAATGTACTTAAACTATTCACAAATTTTAACCCGAAAAAAAAATTCAATGATTTTGACTTTGGTCTTTCGAGGAATAGATTAAGCACCAAATTTTCCTGGGAAATGGGGGTTTTTAACCCTTTTATTGTTAGTTAAAGGGTTAAAACAATTTTTTTTTTAAACTCATTTCAAAAAAAATATTTTAAATTTGTGATTATTGGGTTAGGTTTACGAGGGTAAAATTAACACAATTATCCCTAGGAGTGAGGTTTTGAACCTTGTATTGTTAGTTAATGATGTTAAAAAAAATCTTTTTTAAAGGGTTTAAATAAAATTAGGGTTTTCGGGGGTGGGAGATTAAGCACCCAAATTTTCCTGGGAGTGAGGTTTGAAATTTTTTATTGTTAGTTAATGATGTAAACAATTCTTTTTTAAGATTATTGCTTCGGCTAACGAGGGGAGATTAAGACAAAATCCTGGGACCAACCCTACCATCACATTTGGTTGGGCGGTTTCGGGATGGTTTATCTTCCAACAGGTTTTTCCCCTCTCCCTTAAAAGCTTTTGCGGGTACATTTCCTATAAACCCAACCCCTTTTCGTCCCCCAAAACCCCTAAACTTTAAACATCACCGGTCCCTTTCTTTCCCCCACTATCGCAGATAAGGAATGGTAGGAGATCTACAGTTTAACGTGGGGTCCAAAACCACGGTGGTGTAATGGTAGGGTGTTTGTGTGTTTAAAAGAAAGACCTTCAGTTTTAACGTGGGATCCAAACCACGGGGACCTTCATTCCACATATTCACAAGATTTTCTTGTCAGAGGTAAAAAGGGGTTTTGGAAAAAAGATAAAAACTGTGTTTAAGGGCTGGGATTGAACCCGGGCCCTAGGTTAAACCCCGGGTTTTTTATTGAGTGTCAATTGAAGGGTTGGTTGCCCGGTAAATAGATTTCCCGGTTCACCAAGGCCCAAAATTTTTATTTACCCTGTCATCTTTTTTTTTTTAATTTTAAAAGCCATAAATTTCATAATTTTCCGTTCATGGAACCCCCCGTAAATTTTTGGAATTTTAAGGGCATATTTCCCTTTATTTTTTTTTAATTTTTTTGGGCTTATTAGGCCTATTCGCTTAATTCCGTTGAATAATTTAAATTATATTTTGTGTCCCCTTTTAAAAAATAATCTTGAAAATTTAGTAAACTTTTTTGTGAATACACGTCGCAATAATTGTGTGATTGTTTTTTTGGGTTTTAAAAAGATCGTTTTTATCCCCCAAATAACACCCAACTCGAGTAGGGAAAAGGGTGTTTAGGGGACGGATAGAACAGCTCAAAAAGGGGCTAGGGGGTAATGAGGTGGACTGGATAGAACTAAATCAAGATAGAAAATAGGGTTTTTAATATTCAAAATTTTAAACCCGAAAAAAAATTCAAAAATTTTTTGACTTTGATTAAGTAAAGGTTATCCAACACACACACCCCAACAAACAAAACACATACACTTACCTTAAAAGTCAGGATGGCTGTTTTTATGGGGGGTAGAGAAACCCTTTTTAACAAGTAGGATCCGCTTTTGAGTTTTCCTCTATTGACATTTGTAAGCGTTCCCAAAAAACTTCGCGGGAGCCCAAAATTGATACTTGCCGTTTGAGCCGGTAATTTTACGCCCAACCCAAACGAGGAAATTTTCCGGTTTTTTTTTTTTTTTTTTTTATTGAAGAAATTCGGTACGGTGACCTTTCTCCCAATCATTTAATTTTTGCCCAAGTATTTCATTACTTCCCCCCTCCGCAAAAAAGCAGCTAAAATTCTGACGCCATGGCTAATTTTGCTACCGGTTTGGATTCAACAAAAAAAGGGGTGACCCCCCCTATTTTAGGGCTCCAAGCCCCCGGGCCTCTCCCTCCCCCCTTCCCCCAAAGTACAGGATCTAGCATCAAGTGAAAAATAAATCAACACAAAGTATCATGTTTTTAAACATGTAAAAAGAAAGAAATTTAAGTTCTAAAGTTCGTGAATCAGATAAAAAAATTTCTTTGTTTTACCTTGATTTTTATTTTGAAAATCGGCTCTTTTAAGTGCAGCGCCACACCTGTGCACCCCCGTCACTACGTCAAGCCTACCCTGGGCACACTTTTTAAACCCCTTTTAGCACGTTACAGCCCCTCCCCTAGCCTTTTAAAGAAGTCACGATGGAAAAGAGAGAGGGGGGGAAAAAACAGCCCGGGCCCTGCGAAGGACAACCCCTTTTTCATCCCTGTCCCCCCTATAAGTTCCCCCCCGTTTAAAGTGGGTGTATGGGTGCACTTTTAAAGTGATGTAATAAAGTGTTGGGAATGGTTGTAATGTGATGTATGATTTGTCCCGTAATGTGACGTATGATAGTGTTTTTTAATTGATGTATGATAGTTTCTGTAATGTGGGCGAAGATAGTGTTGTAATGTGATGTAAATAGAATGTAATGTCGTATATTTTGTTTGTAAAGTGATGTATTATTTTCTGGGAATTTTGATGTATGATAGTGTTGTTAAAGGGGATGAAAGATAGTGTTTTAAAAAAAATGTATGAAAGTGTTTTTTAATGTGGTGTAAAGATAGTGGGTTTTAAAGTGAAGTTGATATGTTTTTAATTTTTTTATGATAGTGGTTTTAATTGTTTATTTTGATGGGACTTTAATGTGATGTATGATATTGTTTTAAAATGATGTATATAGTGTTGTAATGTGATGTAAAGTTAAATGGTTTAATGGTGTAATTTGTGGTTTTTAATAATGTATGAAAAGTGGGGTAAGGATGATGTTTGTGTTGTAATTGGGATGTATGATAGTACTGTAAAGTAATGTATGATAGTGTTGTAATGTAATGTATGATATGTTGTAATGGGGGTTTTTATGATAGTGTTGTAATGTGATGTATGATAGCACTTTTAAAGTGATGGATGATATTGTTGTAATTGATGATGATAGTGTTGTAATGTGATTATTATAGCGTTTGTATGAAAGCTTGTAATGTGATGCATGATATGTTGTAAAAGTGATGTATAATTTTTTTGTAATGTTTATTAGAAAAAGCGCTGGATCTCAGAGGTAATTAAGATTGTTTAACTTTGGGTAAATTTAATATTTCCCAAAAGAAGAAAAATGATTTTTTAGAAAATTTGTTAACTTCTTTTATAATCCCCCCTCTTTAAAAGGGAATTAAAAAATCCGGCCCCATTTAAAGGTTTAAAATTTGTTTAAAGGTTTAAATTAAAATTGTTTGAAAATGTGGGTTTAAAAGGTAATTAATGGGGTTTTGTTTTTTTTTAAAGGGAATTAATTTATCGAACCCTTTTTTTTAAGGAAGAATTTTTTGAAAATTTGCCTAAATTAATTTTTCAAAAGTAACTGATTTTTTAAAAAAAAATTGTTAACTTCTTCAAAAATCCTACCTCATTTAAAAGGGAATTTAAAAAACCAGCCTCATTTAAAAGGGAATTAAGATTTTTTGAACTTTTCCCCAAAATTTGCTAGGGGCTGACCAAACGGGTTTTAGAGGAAGGAGAATTTTACTTGTTTATAAACCCAGGGTTCGAAGGGCCAAAAAGCTTTCCCTCCCCAAAACCCCATTTCATTTACGACGAAAGAAAAGAGGAGAGAAAAACACCAGCCGTGTGAGAGACAACCCCTTTTCATCCCGGGCCCCGTATTTAAATCTTTTTCCCCCATCACCCCCCACAAAATCACATTAAAAACCCCCCCTTTTCAACTCTCAGCCATCCCCCCAAACCCCACGCAGCATCCGCTAATGTGTCCTCGTATCTCCCAAACCAAAAAAAACCCGAGGTTGGTCCACACCCCCCACCCCCCCCACCTCACATCTCTCATGTGTCCCCCAAAAAGCCCCCATGTTTAACGAAGGTATAAAAAAAAAAACCAGGTTTCCACACCCCCCCGACATCGAGTGCTCCAACCCCTTTCATCCCCACATCCCCCCCCCCTTTTCCCCCCCGAAATTTTGCAAATTATCCCGAAATTTCCGGGACCAAAAAAAATTTAAATCCCCCATCACATCTCTCCGTCATCCCCCCCCCCCCCCTCCCCCCCTCCCCCCCTCACTCAAAAATATCTATCGCACACCCAGGAACCCTCCCCCCTCTTCAAAATTATGTAAATGGTGTCCCCCCTATCTGCACTTCTCCCTTAATAGTGTGACGTAATTCTTTATATTTTTAAAACTCCTAATCGATGGGGGTTTAAACCCCCTATAAACCAAAAAACACCAAGGTAAATTACCCCTTTCCTTTTACATCAACCTCACCCCTTTTAGCCACCACACACCTTTACCCTAATTGGGTTTTTGGTTTTTTTATTCTCTTTCAAGGCGAAATTTCAGTTTCAGCTTTTACCTACTAAATAACACTTAACTACAGGCGTTTCAAAAAATCCCCAGCAACAACTCAAAAAGGAATATTTTCCCCCCCAGCGTCCCCGACCGGACCTATCTCTTCCACCCCCCAAAGGACAACATTTATTGTTATTTATTATTGAGAAACCCCAACCCTTTCTACCCGTTTTTGTTATACGCTTTAAAAAAGAAAAAAAAAACTCATAAAATTTTAAAAAACCATCTCCCAAATCCCCCCCTCACACCAAACAGTGTTCTGAACCCTGATCCCCGCCGTTTTTTTTATTTGGTGGTGTTTTTATTTTTGAATTTAAAATTTTTTAAAATGTTAAATTTTTAAATTTTTAAAAAACCCAAAAATTTAAAACCTTTTTTTTTTAAATTTTTTCGAAAATATTTTAATATCTTAAAGCTATGTCATTTTAAAAATTTTAAATTTTTTAAAATAATTTTTATTTTAAACCTTAAACACCCCTTTTCTTTTCTACCTGTTCGGGAATACCACTTGCGCTAATGTGTAATGGGGGTGATTTTTTGAGATGAAATGAAAAAACTGCAGCTAACGGGAAACCGAACCACGGTGGGACCCGGCACTTTCCCCCCATTCACAAGTTGTTATTAATTTAAATTTTTGTCAGAGGGAATGGGTGTAACGCAAAATAAATCTGTGCCGGGACCGAGGATTAAAACCCGGGCCCCCACACAGAAGTCCCACACCTTACCCCCAACCCACCAGGGCACCTCCCTTCTTTTTTTAAGGAAAAAATATGTTGGTTTTTCCCTAGAGTTTTAAAAAATTTTGGGAAATTTTAAAAAAAGTGGTATTTAAATTTTTTTTTTTTGGGCGCTGACATTAATAAACTATGTTACTTTTTAGAATAAATAATTATATACTCTTAAAACATTTTAAAATGATGAATATACTCTAGCTTTACTCGAATGAATAAAAAAAGTTTGCAGACCCCTAGTAGACAGCCCTTTAATGAATTTTCACCAAAAAACCTAGTATATGGTGTTATTTGTCAGTTAAAACGCTTACTGGATACCAATTTTAAACAAAATTGTGTAAGACATGTTCGAAAATTTTGGAGATTAAATAAAAAAAACTTCAGTAAACAACCCTTAATTTTAAATCTAGGGTAAAAATATAATAAAAAAAAGTCAAGTTTGAAAAACATACTTGGCCAGAGATGGACATACGGGCATTGGGACAGACCGAATAATTATGGTAAAACCCCCTTTTTTTGGTTTGGGTTCGAGTTCACATAAAACGTAAAGATTCGTCATAATGTCTAGACAAAATTTTTCACTATTTCAATACTTCCCTTGATACGAGAAAGTAAACATAGAAAGCGGAAACTTTAAAAAAAGCTTACCTACTTAAGAACACTTTAGTACATGGACCTTGGTGTATTTTATGAACTTTTAAATATTGTGAGCATGAATCATTAATCTACCTTATCACCAGTGTGGTGACTCAAATACCCAAAATCCTAGAAATCGGAAACTTTGAATATTTATTCCGAGTGTGCAATCTTATATTGCAAGCCTGATGCCTTAGACCCCATTACCACCATTGCGGGAACCTTAAACGAGTAACAAAGAAATACGAATTTTTGAACACGTACCTACAGGCTATTAATTTTACTTTTAATCCCATTTCGAGCCTAGCGCTATATACTTGACCGTATATTTGATAAACTCCAAAACTAGGAAACATTAACAGCTACAATCTTGTTTGAGTTTATAAATATTCGTAAACGTTTGTGTTTAATGAATGTTGACCTTCCATGACCCCCCCTAAAAAAAGTATTTTTGAATCTCCTTCTGGTTGTCTGTACCTCAGACTAGAGCCTAAACTATTTGGGGACGCGACAAGTTGGCCTAAAAGGCATTTGGCTTAAAGGCATTTGGCCTAAAAATGAAACCAAAAGTCATTTGGCCTAAAAGTCGTTTAGCCTAAAGGCGTTTGGCCTAAAAGGCATTTGGCCTAAAGGCAGTTGGCCTAAAGGCAGTTGGCTTAAAGTCATTTGGCCTAAAATATAAATTTAAAACCTTCGGTTATCTTCGGAAAGTAAAAGGTACTGTTAGTTGTTTCATCTGAATATAGATAGCACAACTGATGCAAGGTAGTTACAATATTTCTAAAAACATTGACAATATCCTACATACAACTAGATCAGTAGTTCACAAAACACTCTATCATCATAATATATATAGATAAATATTATAAATATAATATATATAGATTTCCGAATTATTTTTCCCTTTTTAATAAAAACTCACGCTCATAAAGTAACGAAAAAAATTAGAAAATCCCATTTTCAAAATCGTTACCGGCGGTAAAACTATATGGCTT
>JBCFYV010004988.1:23451-40827 GCA_039000515.1 Timema cristinae
GTCCCTAAAGTTTTCTTAATGGGTAAGCTTTTTTTTAAAATTTTCCGCTTTCTATGTTTACTTTCTCGTATCAAGGAAAGTATTGAAAAAATGAAAAATTTTGTCTAACATTATGACGAATCTTTACGTTTTATGTGAACTCGAACCCAAACCCAAAAAAGGGGATTTTACCATAATTATTCGGTCTGTCCCAATGCCCGTATGTCCATCTCTGGCCAAGAAATTTTTTTTCAAACTTGATTTTTTTTTATATATATTTTTACCCTAGATTTAAAATTAAGGGTTGTTTTACTGAAGTTTTTTATTTATCTCCAAAATTTTCGAACATGTCTTACACAATTTTGTTTAAAATTGGTATCCAGTAACGTTTTAACTGAAAAAATAACACCATATACTAGTTTTTTGGTGAAAATTTCTTTAAAAGGGCTGTCTACTGGGGGATGCAAACTTTTTTTATTCATTCGAGTAAAGCAAGAGTATATTCATCATTTTAAAATGTTTAAGAGTATATAATTTATTTATTCAAAAAAGAAAAACATAGTTTTTTTAAATGTAGCAGTCAAACAAAAAAATTTTTAAATACCACATTTTTATAATGCCAAATTTTAAAACTCATGGAAACAACAAATGTTCTTAAAAAAAGAATGATGACCTGTGGTCTGGGGTGGGTCAGCTTCTGTGTTGGGCCCGGTTTTTAATCCTCGGTCCCGGCACAGATTTATCTGACGTTACACCCTTCCTTCACCTCTGACAAGACGTGTATTAATAACAACTTGTAAATTTGGGGGGATGCCAGGTCTCCACCGGGTTCGAATTCCACGTTAAGTGCAGATTTTCATTCATCTCACAATCACCCTACCATACACATTAGCGCAAGTGCGTATACCCCGAACAGGTAGTAAGAAAGGGCTAATGATAATAATAATAGTAATAATTTAAATAAGAATGACACTACTTTTATAGATATGAATACTTTCGAAATAAGTTTAAAAAAAAGGTTACTATTGTTTTTAAATTATAAAAAAACACTTTAAAAATATTTTTCGAAAATAAGAACACCACTCAAATAAAAAATAAAGGACGGGGATCACTCAGAACACTGAATGGTGTGAGGGGGGATTGGAGATGGTAATTTAATTTTATGATTTGATTTTCTTGTTTAGCGTAAACCAAACTGGTAGTAAGGTGCGGTGCTCAAAAAATAAATAACAATAAATAGTTGTCCTGTGGAGGTGGGAAAAGATAGAGTCCGCGTCAGGACGCTAAGGGAAAATTCCTCTAGAGATGTTGCTGTGATTTGCAACGCCTGTATTAAGTGTGTATTTAGTAGGTGAGCTGTACTGACCCCTCGCCTTGAAAGAGAATAGAAAAAACCCAAAAAAATTAGGGCTCAGGTGTGTGGTGGCTAAGGGTGAGGATGATGTACTATGGATTGGGGTTTTTTACCGTGTTGTTCTGGGTATAGGGGTTAATCCATCGATTTGGAATTAAAAATATAAGAAATACGTCACACAGTAAGGAGAAGTGCAGATACGGGTCACTCATTTACATAATTTTTTAAGAGTAAGAGGTTCCTGAGATGTGAAAGATAGAATGTTGATTGGTGGGGAGGTGGGGATGGGGATGACTGAGAGATGATGGGAGACTTATTTTTTTGGTGCGGTATTTTGTACTCATTGCATAATCGGTGGGGGGGGGGGATGTGGGAGATAAAAGGGGTTTGGGGCACTCGATGTCGGGGGGGTGGACACCTGTTTTTTTTCTTATACCTCGTTAAACATGGTGCAGATACGGGACCCCATGAAAATGTAGGTAGGGGGGGAGGGGTGTGGAGCACCTCGGTTTTTTGGGCAGAAACAAGACCACATTAGCGGGTGCTGCGTGAGGTGGGGGATGCTGAGAGATGGAAGGGGGGTTTAGATTGAGGTGTGGGGGCTGACTGAGAGGGAGACTTATACGGGGACAGGGATGAAAAGGTTGTCTCTCGCACGGTCTGGGTGTTTTTTCTCTCTCTCTCTTTTCATCGTCGTGATGTAGTAGGGTTTGGAGGGTAGCTTATGGACCTCGAACCCTGGGATATGACAAGTATATTCTCCCTCTCTCTCAAACCCTGATGGTCAGTCCAAGCCAAGTTTGGAAAGTTCAAACAATCTTAATTACCTTTAAATGAGGCTGGATTATTAATACCTTAAATGAGGTAGGATTATGAAGAAGTTAACAATTTTTTCTAAAAAATCAGTTACTTCATTGAATATTGAATTAGGCAAAGTTCAAACAATCTTCCTTAAAACAAAGTTCGATCATTAATTACCTTAAAAACACAAAGCCCATTAATTACCTTTAACCACAGTTCAAACAATCTTAATTACCTTTAAACGAATTACCTTTAAATGAGCAGGATTATTAATTACCTTTAAATGAGGTGGGATTATGAAGAAGTTAACAATAATTTTCTAAAAATCAGTTTCTTCATTTGAATATTGAATTAGCCAAAGTTCAAACAATCTTAATTACCTCTGAGATCCAGCGCTATCATACATCACATTACAACAATATTATACATCACATTACAACACTATCATGCATCACATTACAACGCTATCATACAACGCTATCATACATCACATTACAACACTATCATACATCACATTACAACAATATCATACATCACATTAAAGTGCTATCATACATCACATTACAACACTATCATCATCACATTACAACACTATCATACATTACATTACAACACTATCATACATACATTACAGTACTATCATACATCACATTACAACACTATCATACATCACATTACAACACTATCATACATTACATTACAACACTATCATACATCACATTACAACACTATCATACATCACATTACAACACTATCATACATCACTTTACAACAATTATCATACATCACATTAAAGTGCCATCATACATCACATTACAACACATATCATACATCAAATTACAACACTATCATACATCACATTACAACACTATCATACATCACATTACAACACTATCTATACATTACATTACAACACTATCATTACATCACATTACAACACTATCATACATCACATTACAGTACTATCATACATCACATTACAACACTATCATACGTCACATTACAGTACTATCATACTATCACATTACAACACTATCATACGTCACATTACAGTACTATCATACATCACATTACAACACATTACAACAAACTATCATACATCACATTAAAGTGGTATCCATACATCACATTACAGGGGGGACTTATACGGGGACAGGATGAGAAGGGTTGCTCTCCGCACGGTCTGGCTGTTTTTTTCTCCCTCTCTCTTTCATCATCGTGACGTAGCGTATAGAGCCTATGGTAGGGCTGTAACGTGCTCACACGGTAAAGTGTGTCAGGGTAGGCCTGACGTAGTGACTGGGGTGCACAGTGTGCCAGCTGCACTTGAAAGAGCCGTATATTCTCAAACAGTCAAGGTATACGAGAAATTATTTATCTGATTCACGAACTTTAGAACATAAATTTCTTTCTATGTGACATGCTTAGAATCATGATACTTTGTGTTGAGTAGTTTTCACATTGAGGTCTAGATCCGTGTACTTTGTGGGAGGGGGAGGGAGAGGCGTGGCTTGGAGCCTATAAATAGGTGGGTCAGCCCTTTTTTGTTGAATCACTAACCAGTAGCTATATTAGCCATGGCGTCAGAATTTGTAGCTGCATTTTTGACGGAGGTGGGAGTAATGAAATACTTCCACGTAAATTAACTGACTTGGAGATAGGTCACGCGTACGTATTTCTTCAATAAAATCGGTAAATACTCGATTCGGTCGCGGTATACTACCGTGCTCGACGGCAAGTATCAAGTTGGCTACCGCGAAGATTTTCGACGTTTAGCGATGCTCAGATAGAGGATATCACGAAAGTGGATCTACTACTTGTTTACAAAGGTCTCTCTACCGCCATCAAAACAGCCATCCTGAACTTGTAAGGTAAGTTGTATGTGTATGTGTATGTGTGTGTGTGTGTGTGTGTTAGATAACCGTACTTAATCTAAGTCAATAATCATTGAATTGTTTTCAGGTTAAATGTGAATAGTTACAACCCTATCTCTATCTTGAGTTAGTTCTATCCAGTCCACCTCATTACACCCTAGCCCCATCTTGAGCTAGTTCTATCCAGTCCACTCATTACACCATATCCTTACTCGAGTTAGGTGTTATTTGGGGGATGAAACGTTCTCTTAAACGTGAAAACATTATCAGCACAATTATTGCGACGTAGTATTCACAAAAAAGTTTACTCAATTGTTCAAGATTATTGTATTAAAAGTGACACTAAATATAAGTTACTTATTCAACATGAATTACGAGAATAGGCCTAATAAGACCTAAAAAATTAAACAAATCAAGGAAATATGACATTAAATTCTAAAAACTACAGGGGTTCATGAACAAATATTATGTAATTATGAGCATTATATGTAACAAAAAAAGATGACATGTCATTAAAATTTGGCCTTGGTGAACCGGGTAATCTATTTACCGGACAACAGCATCCTTCAATTGACACTCAATAATAAACCTGGTTGACCTAGAGGTCCAGGGTTCAATCCTCATCCTGACACATATTTATCTGTTTACCAAACCCTTCTTTCACCTCTGACAAGACATCTTGTGAATATGTGAATGCCAGGCCTCCACCGTGGTTTGGATCCCACGTTTAAACTGTAGGTCTTTCATTTCATCACACAAACACCCTACCATTACACCACCGTGGTTTGGATCCCACGTTAAACTGTAGATCCTCCTACCATTACATATCTGCGATAGTGCGGGTAGTAAGACGCGTGATGATTAAGCTAGTGTGTTGGGGACGTAAAGGGTTGAGTTTATAGGCAGTGTACCGCATATGCTCTAAGGAGAGTGGAAAAACCGTGTTGGAAGATAAACCAAGCCCAGTAGCCCAACCAAATGTGATGGTAGGGTTGGTCCCGATAAATTGTGCTTAATCTACTCCTCGTTAGACCTAATCAATAATCTTAAAAAAGAATTGTTTACATCATTAACTAACAATACAAGTTCAAACCTCACTCCCAGGATAATTGTGCTTAATCTACACCTCGTAAGACTAAGTTATATAAACTTTAAAAAAGATTTGTTTACATCATTAACTAACAATACAAGGTTCGAACCTCACTCCTAGGATAAATGTGCTTAATCTACGCCTCGTAAGACCTAAGTCAATAATCATCGAATGAATATTTTTTTTTGAAATGAGTTTAAAAAAAGAATTGATTACATCATTAACTAACAATACAAGGTTCAAACCTCACTCCCAGGATAATTGTGCTTAATCATATCCTCGTAAGACCTAAGTCAATAATCATGAATGTTTTCAGGTTAAATGTGAATAGTTTAAGTACATTTTCGTCATGGTTAATAATGCTTTAAAAGAATATCGAGAATTTAAACACGATGAATAGTTTTAAAAAAAAACCTACTTGAGTCGTTTTTGAAATGAGTTTAAACACACTTTTTTCCACCCTCTTTAACAGAAGGGACCGAGGAGAACAAACTTCACCGACAAAAAAAGAAACATTTAAACACACTCTTTTTCCATCCTCTTTTAAACAGAAGGGACCGAGGGAGAACAACCTTCACCGAGAAAAAAGAAACATTTAAAACCTTTCTGTATTTACAGTAAAGTAAAAAAAGCTTTTTTACAAACCTCTCATACTACCCTTCTGGTTAAACACTTAAATACTAATACTGTTTAGGGATTAATAAGGTTATATTTTTTTTAGAGGAAATGTGTACAAATTTGCATGGTTAGAGAGACTAGAAAAAACCATTGGGTTAAAACCATCCTGCCGAGAGTCGAACCTTGACCCTCCCAATACGAGATAACGCGTTAGAACAGCCAGTTACTGAAGCAGCTAGGTAGCCTGAAGGTCTAGGGTAAGGTGTCAGACTTATGCACTTACTCATCATAGTCGTCTGTTGTTTGTTTACAGCCATCTCGAGCCCACTTGACGTTATCTTGGAGGGGAACTGTACCCAAATGAAGAGGAGGCTAAAAAGGAAGCATAGGGCAAACATGACAGAACCTCTAGTTAAAAGAGCGCGCTTTTCCTTCCCCCATGATTATATCTCAACAAATAAATGGAAATAAGTGTATACTCTCCGTGAATTAACCTCGAATGAGCAACTTTTAATTAATGATCTAAAACGTGATATCACAACACAAGTATATAAGGCATATATTGACATACACCAGGGTTGATTAAGACCTCGAGCGTTTTGATACTCGGACATGAGGATATAGATGGACAGATCCGGACGCTTTTGACTCAGTCACATGACTTAGGTACGGGATTTACCCAGTTTAGGCTTTACCTGAACGTTAGGTCTCTCATTGAAACTTATTGAGCAGGCGTACACACCGCCGTATAAAAACCTATTCTATCACTAAAAATTCCTTTAAACCCCCTTCTTTCTCGTCGCGTGCGGGGTATATTTCGTAAAGACGGTAGAAAAACAATTGCAAAAGACTCGATAAAGGTAAATTGCAGTCTCATTTCGAGTTTGACATCCTACCCAAGGTTAGAATTGAGAAGGTATTTAACTCTACTCTATGCGGGATATTTACACTACAAACTTGGGGAATAATGAGAATAATGTGTTTTCCCCCTCCTGCTCAAATTGAAGGTTTTTTTTCTAGAGACTCGGTTGGTGTATTTACGGTACAAATTTGGGGATTTAGAATAAATCTCTCTAAAAAACAGTTTTCACGATCGGGCTCAGGTTCAAATCCCTGAAACTATAGCCAGCTGAAGCGTTGATAAATGTGCAATGTGAAGAAGTCATTGTTTCCCTGTACTGTTTTATCAGATTTTTGAACCGACAGGAGACACAACGTTTATCCTCTTACCCTAATTTCGAGCGTTTTTTGAAACTAGACCGGATCCCTCTCCCCTTTCCAAATGAGATATATCGAGCGCTTTGAAAAGCTTAACGAGATATATCTGTAAATGTGTACACTGCAAAGCATGATGTGAGGACTTTTATATTGACAAAAGCTGACACCTCTAAAAACTAGTAATTGTTCCGTACACGTCATTGCTAAGAGCGCGCTAGACATGTACATTTTTTCATGATAAGAGTGCACGGGACAAAACTTTTTCATATTCAGGATTAAAAATCTGTCCCCTGGTTAATTAAACCCTCAACTACCCCGGGGGCAACAGAGGCTAATCTTTTTTAATCCTTCCCTTTTTTTACAAAACAAAATCACAAAACAAAAAGGGGTTTTATAAAAAACGGCGGTAAGGGGGAAAATTCCCTCAAAAGGGTAAATTCCTCACTTTACTCATAAACACAAGAAAACGGATTTTCGTTATCACCGGAACTTCTTTCCTATAGAACAACCACCCCAAAATTTTTATATACCGAAATTTTCGCGTCATTACTATTTTTAAAAGTACGTTAAAAGTAAATTTTTACATAGTCCTCAAAACCCACTTCACGGGGAAAAATTTTTATGACCCTTTGTTGGGGGCCCCTAAAACCAACTGTACTAAATTTTTCCTCGTCCAAAAAAAGTTCTCCTGCTCAAAAAGAAAGCTCATAATCAGCCTTCATTGCATTTTGGAGAACCCCAAAAATTATATTCGGGGTTTTGGTCATTGTCACTTACTGGGCTTTTCTGGGGTGTACCGGCTGATATTAATCAAAACCCTCCCGGATAGTCATATCTCTCAGGAAGACTATGATCACGCCTGTGAGGTTTGGCGAGTATTCGAATGTAAGAATCTTGGGACTATTCGAACCTCTACCTGTGCACGACGTAACTTTAATGGCCAACGTCTTGAGAACTTTCGTGATCTCTGCATGAAGACGTATAGGCTAGATCCCGGATGTCCCTTACAGCCCCCAGTCTAGCGTACCAGGCTCTATTGAGAATAACCCGGGTACGGCTCGAATTAATCGATGATGTGGACACTCATCAATTCATTGAGGAGCTATCCGCGGAGGGATATGTTTTGTGGCTAATCGTCACGCTGTAGCGAACAATCGCTATATGGACGCTTTGATCCTTCCAATCCGGAGTCCTACATTGTGTATCTAGACGTGAATGGACTCTACTTATTTAGTATGCTGTCCTCACTTCCTATGGAGAGTTCAGGTGGCTCGAAGATGAAGAAATTGCTCGATTGGACGTGCTAAAAGTAGAGGACGATGCGGATACAAGGCTATATCTTGCAGGTAGATCTTGAATATCCGCGAGATGTGCACGACGCTCATTCTGACTTGCCGTTCTGTCCTGAGAAAGGGATTCCACCCGTAGGAAACATGAGAAACTGTTAACAACTTTAGCTTATAAGACCGGGTACGTCATTCACTACCGTCATCTAAAAGCTATGTTTAGCGAACGGGTTGAAACTGACGAGAGTTCACCGTGTTCTCAGTTTCAAGCAAGCGCCGTGGATGGCTCCGTATATCAGTTGAATGCGGAAATGAGGAGTAAAGCGAGCAATCAATTTGAAAACATGTTTTTCAAACTGATGAACAATGCCGCATTCGCCGCCTCATATCTAACAAGAGGGTTACCGTACATAAAGATAGCTACCAGTTGAGATGGGAAATTTGGAGCGGTAACCTCATAGCCAGCCCTAACTTTAAAAACCGCTCGATAGTGTCAGAAAACCTAGTCATCATCGAGATGTGAGCCGCAAGAGATTTACTTTGATATGCCTATCTATGCGGGATTCGCCATTTTGGAAATCTCGAAGGTAGTCATGTACGGTCTGCATTACCAGGTTATGATCCCTGCCTTCCCCCAAGGTACGTTAAAACTTCAATACACTGATACAGACTCACTTCCTACTACATGACTGTTGAGGATGCATACCAGAGACTCGCCCTGTTAGCTAATGACTACCTGGACACCTCCACCTACGGACAAGATAATGTTTACAGGATGCCCGTAGTAAATAAAGGGGTGCTCGGTAAACTAAAAGACGAGACTCGAGTCGGATCATCACCGAGTTCATTGGTTTACGTCCTAAACTCTATTCATTCTCGGTACAAGGAGGCGAGAAGACGCTCAAGGCTAAAGGGGTCAAGAGTGACGCGTTAAGAACGCTTTCCATTAGAGGATTATCGTAATTGTTTGACAGATGAGACGATAGTCATGAGAGAGGCTCGTTCAATAAGCTGTAGGATTCAAACTTTAACACAAAAATTCAATAGGCTCACTCTATGCTCTATCGACGACAAAAGATATAGAGTACCAGGAACTGTCAATACTCTTCCTTGGTCCCATTACTCTATCGGCCGTCAACTCTATAGTGTGCCAGTGAACAGTGCGTGTATGTGAAAAAAAAATCATGTTCTCTACAGTGTAAGTGATTAGAACTAAACCTAAAAAAAATCATGTTCAGTAGTCTCTATAGTGTATAAATATTCATGTTCTTATACTGTAGTGATTAAAACAAAAAAATATTCACGTCATGTACTCTATTGTGTTAATGTATAAAAAATTCATGTTCTATACTGTAAGTGATTAAAACTAAAAGAATATTCACGTCTGTACTCTATAGTGTTAACGTATAAATATTCATGTTCTGTAGTGTAAGTGATTAAACCTAAAAAAAAAATATTCACGTCCTGTACTCTATAGTTAAGTGATTATGTTTAATGTATAAAACAAAACAACAATTTCAAGAACTATAACTTGTGGAAAAAAACCAACTAATTTAGTTTTGTATCTATGTGTTTTAAATCTTTATATTGATTAATAAAAAAAAACAATTTCAAGAACTATAACTGTGAAAAAAACAACGACTAATTTAGTATGTATCTATGTGTTTTAAATCTTTATATTCATTAAATAAAAACAACATTTCAAGAACTATAACTTGTGAAAAAACCACTAATTTAGTATGTATCTATGTGTTTTAAATCTTTATATTCATTAAATAGAATTAAATTATGGATGGTGTTTTTTTCTTTATTTCTTTCCTTCCCTTTATCCGCCTCCTCTTCCCCTCATTGATTAAATATACAATGAAAGTTATAAATCAATAATCTTTATTTTTTTAAAAATCTATTACAAGATTCATACGTTTAAAGCGAATTATATTAAACATTTATTTCTAATTTTCATTAAAAGTTAATTACGTTAAACATTACTTTTTTTAAAAAGTTAATTACATTAATCATTTATTTTCAATAATTAAAAGTTAAAATCATTAGAACCCTAGTACAAGATTCATACATTAAACATTTTTTTCATCATTAAAAGTTATAATCAAGATTCATACATTAAACATTTATTTTTCCTTTTTTCCAATCATCATTAATTCTTTACAAGATTCATAATTATGAATGGTGTTTTTTTCATTATTATCTTTCCTTCCCTTCATCCGCCTCCTCTTCCCCTCATTGATTAAATAATACAATGAAAGTTATAATCAATAATTCTTTATTTTTTTTAAAATTACATAAAACATTTATTTTCAATCATTAAAAGTTAAAATCATTAGAACTTAAAACATTTTTTTTTCAATCAATCATTAAAAGTTAATTAAACATTTATTTTTTCCAATCATTAAAAGTTAAAATCATTAGAACCCTATTACAAGATTCATACGTTTAAAAGTTAATTACATTAAAACTTTTTTTTTTCTAATCCTCGTTAATTTCTTTTACAAGATTCATACATTAAACATTTTTTTTCAATCATCATTTAGAACTCTATTACAAGATTCATACTTTATAAAGTTAATTACATTAAATATTTTTTTCCCAGATCATTAAAAGTTAATTACATTAAAATTTATTTTTTTCCAATCATCATCAATTCTTTACAAAATTCATAATTATGGATGGTGTTTTTTTTTCATTATTTTTTTCTTTCCCTTCATCCGCCTCCTCTTCCCCTCACTGATTAATGATACAATGAAAGTTATAATCAATAATTCTTTATTTTTAAAAAAATCCATATTAAACATTTATTTCTAATTTTTATTAAAAGTTAATTACGTTAATCATTTATTTTTTAAAAAGTTAATTACATAAAACATATTTTCAATCATTAAAAGTTAAAATCATTAGAACCCTATTACAAGATTCATACATTAAACATTTATTTTTTCAATCATTAAAAGTTATAATCATTAAATGTAAATTACAAGATTCATACATTAAACATTTATTTTTTTCCAATCATTAAAAGTTAAAATCATTAGAACCCTATTTACAAGATTCGTACGTTTAATCCAATCATCATTAATTCTTGTGATAATCGAGGACTTACGCTTCCTCCGACTCCTCTCGAGGCTTCTTCTTTGCGGGCTCCATCTCTTCCGAGCTTACGTTTAGAAGCGTCTGTAGTTTTCTTCTTCCGTCTGGTCATGTCAACCTCGTCTTGACCGCAGACGCATGATAACTTATTAACAATTTTTGAAGGGGCTTCCGGGTTTCCCCCTTATTAAAAAGGGAAACCGCCCTTTGAAAATGTAGCAGAAAGCGATGAGTGGGGTGCATAACCCTTCTTGTTGGATAAACCAAAGGGCTCGTTCCCGTTAGCTAAAGGGACCGGGAATAAAACGGGGCGTAGGAATGATACGGGAAAAAAACGGGGCCAAGGTTTGTATTCAAAAGCGACAAGGACCCCCCCAAGTTCAGAATATCCAGACTTTCATCCATTATTTTCGTAACGAGTAACCTAGACGCCCTTAAAAAAGGGTTTTTAAATTGGCAGGTTTTAAAACCTTTCACTGCCCTTTTCCTAAATGTTTCGGGGAAGCCCTTTCGCCCCCCCTTGTTTTATCAGTACGAGTACCATCCCCCCAGCGAGCCCGGTTTCAGATGTAGACGTAGCGATATCGTCTCGTCTCTAAATTTTACGATTTTTCCCCCTCGCTCGTCAACAATCGTACCGAGATAACTCTTTTAACTCGTTTCCCTTTAAAACCGGAAGGTAAATGATATTGTTTTGGTCTTCCCCCTATCTTAAAGCCTGGCGGGACCGGGCATGCTGAACTCGTGCAAGGTATGACTCGGTTCTCCGTTGCGTTTAATTTCCCCCTAGCGAGACTACATTCAAACGGGTTACATTCACGTGAAGAATATTCACAGTAAAAAGGGAGATATGGCGTCTTCCCTTTCAGGGAATAAAGACTGAGTTGAACCCTAGCAAGGGTGCAAACGTACCAGGGCGGGTAAAGTCGATGGTTTTTTGCAAGTGATATAGCTCTTTAAAGTGCTAGGTCACCGATAATCGAGAGCTTTACGTTACTGGACTTCCCTTCGCAAGAATCGGTCCAACGCCTCAAGTTCATAGGTGCCTGGAGGGACTGTATACTCTTTACCGTCGCAAAAAAATGTATTATTACGTTCGTCAGATTCGGTATGGAATTGAACGTGGCCAGATTGATCAGTCCGATGAACCATTCTTCTTCACGATTCTCTTCTCCGAGCAGGATATGCGGAAGTAGTTGTCTGTCAGATTCGAACTCTGACCTGTCAGTGTAAGTGTCATAGACATATTTACTAAGTTTGAACGTCAACTTGAGTATTTAAGGAAAGCTAAACAAAGATGTCCGCATAAACGGTTCCGTACTCTTGATACCGAGTATGATTATAGGTGATGGGTATTCCTCTGAGATATTGAACAAGTTCGAGCGGTGGTCTTAGATCACCGAAACTATCGAAGTAAACCGCTCGTCCACCGTTTTTCTTATACGCTACCCAATGTGTACCCTTACCACTATCATTATCAAGATGATGATGGCGTTCTCTATCTTCCAAGGAGACCGTTAGGTAAGCATCTCTCGCAAATACTCCTCTAAAGAAGGGATTTTTAACTCGGTGGCGTACTTGCGCAGATCCGTTTCAGTAAGGGCACGTTTAGTAGTTATTTTAATTTCGGGTAAGGTCGTAGATACATACCTTCCCCATGGCGATAGCTTCGAGCGTACGATTATGTCTCTGAGCCTCGTTCAATTGTTTCGTATTCGCCTTAGCACTTTGTACGGCTTGGTGATTCCTGCGGCTCCTCCGGCGACGGCTCCAAGCACTGCGATCAAAGGTAGTATAGGTAGAATTCCTCCCTTCTTCTTACGACGTCTAGTAGTAGTAGTAGACGCCGCTGACGACGTTGAGTTTTCTTCTTCTTCTTTAGACCTGAACCCATCTGACTTTAGCTTTCATCGCGTTGGTGATTGCCCACGCGGCGGCTTTCTCGCTCAACTTCGAGTCTGGCGCGAGTAATCTTTTCCACGATTACTCGATAAGTTCACGATCTGCAGTATGGACGTCCTGCAAGATCTTTCACCTTGGAGTAGGCGATATCGTGTTCTTTACAGTGTCGATCTAACTCTTTATGTGTTATAATTTTACTTGTTCATTGTATATACACTGACTCACATTTTAATGTGTTTTTATTACATGTTATATCTAATCATATATGTAGAATTAACAATATTCACTTTAAATAATTTATACAGATATATTCATTAAAATTGCTTATATTTTAACTATATGAATTTTCTTAATATCTCTATCACAAATAGATTTTATATTGAATTCTATAATCTTAATTATAACTGCTTCCTTATTACACTTTCACCATGTTTTTCAAAATAAACTTTTCGTCACTTCGTTTTGCAACCAAGAGTAGAGGAATAATCCCGATTACCTTGTGTCGTTTCATGTAGCTAGATTCGTTCGGCTAAAGTAACGGTTCAATTTTAATTATTAGTTCGTGAGCGAACCATCACTAATTTTGTATAGTTTGTTTGTCTCTTGAGCACCAAACATCGTGGCCTGGTCTTATATTTGATTTCGTAGCGCCAGTAAGTTTATATTCCAATTGTTAAGTTACTTGAATCCTGATCACGCAGTAGTGCATTAAAGCCACCATCAGATAATTGATGGGAAGATTGTATTGAATGTTTGTTGTCTTTACAAGAGCTTAAAGAGTGTGTTTTTTACGGGCTTTAGATTATTTGTGATACCTGAAGTACCAAGTTACTTCTGGAGGTTTCTTAATTTTCTTTGTCATTTGTACCGTTATTTGGTTCAAAGTTCTGAATGAAATAAACCGAGGTATAAAATTATTTAAGTTCTAAAATACTAGATTGATGAAGCCGTAAGCCTCGCTTGCTGGCATAAATACAAAATTGAAGACCCATATGGAGATAGGTTTTATGGAAGCATTGAAACTAGCTAAAGAGATGCCACGTTAACTTGAAATGTACCCTAAATTTGCTTAAAAGTATTGTTATCAGGCGCGAAAAAAATAATTCAACTATGATTGTGAAGTTGAATCAGTTACAAAACTGAAATTCAAAGTTGAATTGCTTGGTTGATGTTCATTAACAATCGCTGTAATAATACCATAGTCTACCATACCTTCCTTCCAAAATGATACTATATAGTATATACAATAGTAGAATTCTGACAGAGAAAAGTACCTTTTATACCACCTTTCCTACCATGATCATCGTGTATGATCACTTAAGAAACAACTAGATACTTTTGGTCTTTGTTGAATATTTAAAATGGGAAATTAAATCATAAAATAATTGAAAAAACACTTCTATCTCCATGTAACAAACTATTGCGTTTTCTAAAGGTTGAGAATGAATCACTAACTTGGATGAGTAGGGATTAACCTCTAAGCTACAAACCTTGGCTCAAATGACTCCTAAAGTATCGTGACTTTATTTAAGGTATTGAGTTATATACCAGAAGAAATTGTCTCCAATATTGAGGTAGATTTGCGATAACTACTTACTATGCTATTAACTGTAGCTCCAGTGAAAATAATCTTTTCCAAATTAAATCTAGTAAGACATATTTAGTATACTATGACACGAGAAAGATTCACAAGATTAGCCACTATTTCTATTTAGAATAATATTTGTCGTCAGCTGAACATCACCAGCATAATATATGACGTCTCAGAAAGAAAAATGAAACTATAAAAGTTTAATAAAAAAGTTAAAATTGTATTTACTCAGTGAGCCCACCCAGAGACTGGCAGGTCCAGCGCGTGAAGGCCACCTGCCGGATATGTCACATGCCAGAACTGTTGCTTCGTTTGTCCACAGACCTAGAGGCGACAAATGCCGGTCTGACTACGGATGAAGCTCCAGTTTCCTATAAGCACTCATGACTGTAACCACCTTTATATCCAGAAATAACAGTCAGGAGCGTTACAAGAGAATAACAGTATTTTATTTGACTCAAATACAGCAGATGTACAATGACAAATAATCAACATAATCACATAAGATATCATGTGCAAAGGTTTATGGCATCGATATGTCTCATAAACATCTCAAGATTAGTAAATCGACTAGAACGTATCGATCAGAAACATTAGTATAATGCACAATGTTCTACAAACGTTAAAAAGGATTTGAATGCCCCAATTAGAAACCACAACGTTAATATAATATTTCATGGATATGGAACTTGACTAGATTGCTCATATCACAAACATTACTATTAATCATAACTTTTCATAAAATATTAATTTACTAAAATGTTTAAGTTAGAAACATTTTCATAATTTAACATAATTGAACCCTCCTTGACAAAAAAAGATATAAATAGGAGGCCCAAAAAACAATAAACACAAATGAGCAGAAAGGGGGCAATAGCAGTGAGCGGTTGTAGTTCAGTTTTTGAATATCTGAGATCAAACAATCGAAAACTCAGATCACACAACTCACACCATTTCGGGAGTAAATTTATAGACGGATCATCCTCAAATAACTCATAAATAGAAATGTATATATTCCCAAATAATTTTAAAAAAAAGAAGCACAAATAAATATAAAAAGAACCTAAGGGTATGATGAGTCATAACATTAAGGAATGATTGAAGTGGTTTTATGTTGATATTTATTCAATATAGAATTTAAATTTGATATATCATTTTTAATGAACATGAAGCGTTCAACAGAGAAGTTAGTTAAATTATTCTAGCAACTTCGAAAGATTTTAGAAAATGTATTAATTATTTATTTTAAACGCCAGAATTAGATAACAACATTATAGTTAAATAAGGCTACAGCTCAATCATAACATTTGCTAATAACATAACATCATGGGTGTACCTGGTGGTCTAGGGGTAAGGTGTCAGACTTCTATGCTAGCGGCCGGGTTCAATCCTCGGTCCCGGCACAGATTATCTGATTGCCAAACCCTTCCTTCACCTCTGACAAGACATATTGTGAATGTGAGGAATGCCAGGTCTCCACCGTGGTTCAGATTCCACGTTTAAACTGTAGGTCCTCCATTTCATCTCACAATCACCCTACCATTACACATTAGCGTAAGTGCGTATAACCCGAACGGGTATAAGACGCGGTGCTAATAATAATAACAATAACATCAATCCACAACTTTCCTTATGGAACAACTAACATGATTACGTTATTCTCAAAAATTTCCGTTACAAAATTACATCTCCTACAATTTATTGAATTGAGCCCATAAATATTCTTAGTAATCTCTTATTTAATTACCTACCTCCCGTTATACAACTAACGCTAAAAACAATTCCTAATCACCACATATCCCAAGAACATTTCAACACAAACAATAATTATAAGTTTAATATTTTTTTTGACATTATTATCAAAAGAAAACTTTCGAGGCATTAATGCAAATGAGGGCTAACCTCATCGTAAGTTTCTTTTGTTTTCAAAAGTTTAAGAAAACAACCATGGAACTTATCGTCTTTGACAAAAACTAAATACTGACACTATTTAGTAAAGTTAAAGTATCGATAGTTTTACAAATACTAAATCGATCCTCATCAATACTAGTTACAATATTGTAACAAGATTAGTGCTTAACAGTGGGACCAAGCGTGCTCTCATTGTTTACCCTAGCTGCGCTCCTTGTTCTCTCTGTTACCCTCCTTATCTATCAGGTAGGCAGTGACATTCTCACTTGACTGGGTGATTAGATGGCCAAGGGGTGCGGGGAGGAGGGCGGAGACATCGTCTGGAAGGTCGAGACCCATTTTATTCTGGACTCTTAACTTTAGAAATGGAGGATTCCAGACCCTTAGCTGTCACCACCCCTATATAAACAAGCTCAGTGATAGCGTGCAGAGTGAGTTCAGTTCTTGGCTCTCAACCAGTGGGACTGGGTGTGGACCGGCGTGTCCAGTGTGTGGACCTGCGTGTCCAGTGTGTGGACCTGCGTGTCCAGTGTGTGGACCTGCGTGTCCAGTGTGTGGACCGCGTGTCCAGAGTTTGTGGACCTGCGTGTCCAGTGTGTGTGGACCGGTGTGTCCAGTGTGTGGACCGGCGTGTCCAGTGGTGGACCGGG
>JBCFYV010004989.1:0-18720 GCA_039000515.1 Timema cristinae
ATTAAAATTAAAAATACTTTAAAAAAACCCAAAACCACCTAATTATAAGAACGAGAACCACACTATTTTGCCTTTCAAAATTTATAAATTAAGCTACTTAATTTTTAATACTACTGGAATTGAGAAAAATTGATTAAATATGCATATGGTCATTATTTTAACATATGATTTGATAAGAATAATGATACAATTGTCACAAGTGAGAACTACTTGTCAAATATAGATAAAGTGTATTGTTTCATTTACAAAAGGAACATTAAAAACTACTTACAACGCACGTCAGTCGTAACAAATTTAAATTTTACCTTTATATCAGCGATTTTTAATCTTTTTAAACTCACAGCACACTGCACAATACGTTTGAATGGTCACTATTTTATTTTCTCAATATTTTATTCTAACATGAAATCATGTGATCCGTTTCGGTGGTAGTATGGTATAAGGTATATCTCGCAATAGACTAGGCTGCGAAGACGAGGAGATCGAAGTTTGATTCCGGTCGGGTGCATCGAGGGTGGTATTACAAAATAATTTACCACTCTCCCTCCATAAAAACCCAGTTGCACATCCTTTAAATTAAACCATAAAAATCCCTAAAACCATTAGTATGATTAGTATTAAGCAAACAAACTTAACGGGTAGTAAGACACTCTGTTATCATAAATCTGTATCGTACAAAAAGTGATTTGAGATATCCCCATACGAAAAAATGATTTGGATTCAGGTCGGGTGACCGCGCGGACAATGGAATGCGGTCATCCCTTCCAATCCAGCGACCAGGAAATCCAGATGGTGGGGGGAAACATCCACGCTGAGTGAGGTTTTTGCACCACCATATTGCAGCCACATCTTCTCATGAATAGACCAAGGGTAGGTCCTAAAAACACTCAGGCGAAACCCGTTGCATGAACCACAAGTACCAGTATGTAAGGTAATGTGATAAGACAGAGCCACCTTGTGGACGTTTAGGTAAACCAAAATGAACTTTAAATGGCTTGCCTAACCTTCAGGCTCTCCTCCACTGTTTAGGTCCATATCCCTCTAGTGGCTTGCAGCCCACACGTTCCTATTCTCAAAAATTCGGTTAGGCATCTCTAGGGCCCTGTTAATTTTTTGCACGCTTCACTGAAACACCACTTTATGTGTTCCATATATGTTGTAATATATATATGATTTTTGTGTATTGATGTATGTATGGTGATGTTGTGTATCATATACTGTAAATGTCTGGTGCACCACATGTTATTTATTACCTGTCTGGGATATTTTACATAATTTCACTAAAAAGTCTAGGGATGAATAAGGTAGTATATGGATTTAAATATAATAGCACTCGCGTGGAGGGAAAAGTGAGAAAACAAAATTGTGTTAAAAACCCTTAGTAAAATCCCACCAGGGTTCGAGCCCCGCTCTCCTCATTGACATGGAAAACCAGGCCAGCCGAGACAGACGCCCTAATCCGCGTAAACACAAGGCTTGTAAAATTTTATTTAAAATGTGTTTTTGAGTATTAAGTATTATAAAAATACTTAATTTTATTTTAGTAATACAAGCGAATTTTATATTAATAGACAATATAATAGATTTAATAGAAAAGGTATTATATTTGTTAGTTACGGTTGTAACGAATATAGATATATATTACTAAATTGAAAAATACCCAGGACAAAGAAAATTGAACCCTAACCTTTGAATTAGTACACAAGGTTTTATTCTTGTTGTTCTTTCGTTTCAATTTAAAGTATAGAAATGTAACAGCCAAAATTAAATAATATTTATATTCTTCAGTGTAAGGTTAGAAATAATTTTATTAAATAGAATGGTGACCAAATAGGACCCAGGTGCCTGGGATTCACTTCCCTCCTAAAATTAAAAACTGGGAAAAATAAAGGGAAAAAAAGGGGCAAAAGAAGTAAAAAAGTACAAGATCAAAGGTGACTATAATTAGTGTTTTATTTATTTTTAAAGATCGACCCAAAGCCCTTTGGAAAGCCTAACTTTACTGACAGCTCCTCAATATACATGCTTATTGCTTTTGTATCGACAAAGATCGCTAGGAACAAACTAACTTCACTGACGCCCCCATTATACCTTTCTTTTTGCTATAGTATTAACAACGATCGTTGGAAAAGCCCCAACTTCTTTTGGGAACCGTATTTTAAAAACTTTATTGCTTTTGCATCGGGCAATACACCTAAAATTTACTGGGCAGTCCTCAAAAATTTTGATTATTGCTATAGTATCGACAATTTTCACTAGGGAAAAGCCTAATTTATTGGCAAATCCCCGTATCCTGCTTAAAGTTTAGTATTGCAATGATTTACTTGGAACGCCTTTTAAATTTTAAATGGCACCCTTTTGTTTTACCTGCTTATTGCCTTTTGTTTTCGAAAATGTTAAATAGGAACAGGTAAATTCATTTGGGAAATTTCCCCATTATAAATGCTTATTGCTATTGCATGGCAATACCAAACCTAACTTCATGAAAGCTCCTCAAAATACCTGCTTTTTTGCTTTTGTATCGACAATTTATACTTGGAAACAGTAACTTCACTGGCAACTTTCCCCAGTTTACCTGCTTATTGCTTTAAATATGACAATGTCACTAGGAACAGCTAACTTCCGGACAAATCCCCAGTATAAAATTTCTTTCGAGCAAACCAAAATCTATTTGATTAGCAAACCCCCATTAGGGAAGAAAAACACCTTAATGGGGAATATGCAACCCCCTGATCACCCCTTTGCCAGCAAAATAGTTCAGGGGCCCCCCATTATTTTTTATTTGGATTCATTTTAAGATTTTGGGGTGGATGTAAAAGGATATTCGAGGTTTTGGGGAATTTCTTTTCCAAAATAGTATCATGTATTATCACCTCACTAGAGGTCGCTACTGTAGCTATGGCTGTCACCACACCGAAACTCTCTCTCTACCTTTCATAGCCATCACGGGTTTTTATGTAATGCTTTCAAATTTAAAGGACAATGGATCGAATCCCGTTTTCAAACTTATAATTTTATGAGTTACCATAGGGGAAATTATTAAAATACATTAAATTGTGACATTGTATATTTAGTTTATTATTACTGGTAGAAATGTTTTAAAAAATATTTTTCTTTCCCAATATTAAAAAAAAAAGCACATTTCTTTTTGTTACTTTCAGTTGCATAGTTTTTACTGTCACTTCTTACGATAGTTGATTAAAAAAATAATATAAGCAAGCTTAGATTGAAATAAGTTCACCACATATGTTTTACAAAAGATAGAAAACCAAAATTGAAGACCACACTTGTTTGTTAAAGAAATTGAAAATCTCCAAATTCAAAAAATGTGGTGAATTATGTGAAAAATTGTGATTTTTAATTTTCTTTTCTATTTTAAGAGGGAACTTTACATCCAGCCACGCAACCTCCATCTTACACACTAGACCATCACGTTCAAATAATCAGAACACCATACTACACAAGAACATTGGTATTATATAAAATCTATAAAAACAAAAACAGAATAAAATAATTTTGTAGCCATGTTTCCATTCGAAATTCATTAATTAATTATTCTTACCCCCCCCCCCACTCCCCACCGCACCCTCACTAAAACATCGGAGAATTTAAGTTTTTTTTTCTTTTTTATTGTTGCCGTTCAGCACACAGGTAGAAATGAGGAAGGTAGCAAGAGGAAGTAAACCCCGCATTTTTGGTGGAAGAGGGAAAAAAACCAGGTGTTTTAAATCATTGTCGAAAACCGTTAAAGGATATATAATATTTAAAACGGGGAAAAACCACCCAAAGTTCACGAAGACGAATTAAAACCCGACCTTCTCAATACGTTAAACCAAGGCAACCCACGGCTAGGAAAACCCTGCAGGTAGCTAAATTTTGAAAAAATATTTACTTCTCCGACCCCTTGGGGGGAAAAAATATGGTTTTTTCGTCAAAAATTCGGAAATCGAGATATTGAAAAATGTCGACTTTTCATGACCCCCCCTGAAACCAAAAAAGGGGGGGTTTTCGTAATTCCACTGTTGATGTTTGTCCCTTGGTTCGGCGACCCCGAACCATCTTACCGAGTGGGCTAAAACTTTGGGTCGGGGGACTTCCTTTAAGGTCCACCGAGGGGTATTTTGAATTACATGTCCAACCCTAAATTTATGGGTAAGTTTATTGAAAAAACAAACAGAGAATAAATATATTTTTTCGAAATTATCTTTTAACGATTTTGATTACATTTTATACCCAAAACACGGGCTTATCATTATAAACAAAATTGGAGATTTTCATTTTTCTCATAAACATGACTTTGAGAGTCTTTAAATGGGGAGATTTTCAAATTTTCATAATTTCTTCGCATATATTTGGGACACGTATATAATTATCATGTAAAGTTATAGTACTACTTTTATTTGAAATATATTTTTATAAAAACAATAAGTTCTGAGCTATAGACAAATATATATACTTTTTAATACAGGTTTAAAAAAATTAATTTGATTCTTATGCTTTGTGGTTGACAAAGATGTTTCTCTTTTCTTACTTTTTCTGTAACAATTTTCCTAGTTCCTAATGCCTTAATTAAGTAACAGTGTATATTATTCTATTTATAATCTTTGGTGTAGTGTTTCTACAACAATGTATAGATCTATTGTTTCGTTAACAAATCACGAGTTTTTAGTAAATGTCAATTTGAGTTAAACGTGATAGAAAGTCTGTGTGGTGACTTGTACCATTTATTTTTTCATTACTAAATACAAAATTGCCTTACCTCTATTTGAGTTGGTTTGTGGACTTATAATTTCTAATACTCTTTTATTATTATTATTATTTATTTATTATTATTATATTATTATTATTATTATGATTGGAGTTTCCGATGTATCGATACAACTAGAGATCGTGTAACATCATTAAAATTAATTTACTCATGTTTATGGTTACAGCAAGATCCATGATTTTTCAATACTATTTGAACAACCTAATATATACATGTATGTATGTAATTAAAAAAAACAATGAAGTTTTAAACTAAAATATGACAAATATTTCAGGGGACAGAAATAATGCCTTTGACACACATGCCTTTCTCCCTAAAGTAATTCCTGAAGCGCACACTGAATCTTAATATCTTCAAAATTAATCCGCTATAATTATGAAAAAGTTTTACTCGTCTATAAAACATGAATACAACTATTTAGAGAAATCCTTTTCATCTCATCTTACAAAACCAACAAATAGGTTTTGGATAATCAAGGGAAACACTGGTTTATGTAAATTATTTATAAGCTAACAAAATCAAGTGTTATACATATTATTCGGTGTGATAGATCATTATCTTATTATATAGAACAATATGATACACCTTAACCACTATTTTCTTGTATTTAATGTTTTATTTAATTTTAATTTAATTGAAATTACATCTTATTGTAACTAGGCAAATATTAACATATACAGTTTTTAATCAATATAGTTCATATTAAATTTACAAGTTAAATGTAATACAAAAAATCGCATGTTGTTACTTATGTATAGTTTCAGAGGTATATGGTATACAACTTTATCGTTCTTATATAGTAGGTGTCCATCTGAATCTTAAAAACTCGACATACTTCCACGTCCGGCAAAACTTTAACAGTGACTCAAGTTCAAGCCCTATAGGACTATACTAATTCAAAACGTGTTTTTTTTTTTCTTTTAGTTATTTTACTTATTTTATTATTGCTGGCCTTCCATGTCTAGTACTCGCCCACCACCGAAATAGCATCATTTCATCTGTTTATCGCTATATAGTTAATGCCCTTAAGAATGTCTCTGCGATATGGTACGGACTGCGGTCCTCCATTTGCTGACCACTTCTATAGATAGACGGAAGGCGCCCTTGCACCAGAAAAAATAAATCTTTGAGCCCTCATAATTTTGTTCACAGTAATTTTATGAACATTCAGTAAACAAAAGTTAGAGGTTACAAATATAATCAAACGGATAAAATCACATGCTTTGGCTACGTCTTTGTAAAATATATTTTATTCAAATTTGGAAAAAAAGACAATCTTAATTATTAATGCTATTTAATAGTGTGAAAAAAAATACTATATAATTTCCTCACCTAGCATGATATAACTAAGACGGAGCCCAGATTGAGCAAACGCTGTTGTAAGTGACCTGATTATACAGTCATCCATTTAAGCATAGAAAAAACACCTTAAAATAGGTATTTAGCTAGGCATAGTTAAACATTTAAGTAACTTATACAAAAATGCATGAGAAAAAGACATAGGCATCTATATAAGCATAATAAACTATATAAAAATAAGCAACTTGCTAGAGACATGCCACCATTTAAGTATATAAAAGCAGCTTATAAAAGGTATTACGGCTAGGCATAGGTATCCGTTTAAGCATTAGAAAACTAGCTGGCAGTAGGCAGCTAGATGGTCATAGAATGATCCAAGCATAGGCTACTAGCTGGAAAATAGATAACTTGTCAAACCGCTTCTTGAAATGCGATCACAGAGTGAGCTAACGCTATTCTACCAGTTAATTGCTACTCCATAGTGGCGATCTTCCGCTCACTCGAGGAAAACTACCGGTTAATTGCTTCTCTATAGTGGCGAGCTTTCCGCTCACTCAAGGAAAACTACCGATTAATTGCTACTCCATAGTGGCGATCTTCCCGCTCACTCGAGGAAAACTACCGGTTATTTGCTACTCCATAGTGGCGAGCTTTCCGCTCACTCGAGGAAAACTACTGGTTAATTGCTACTCTATAGTGGCGAGCTTTCCGCTCACTCGATGGAAAACTACCGGTTATTTGTTACTCCATAGTGGCGATCTTCCCACTCACTCGAGGAAAACTACCAGTTAATTGCTACTCTATAGTGGCGAGCTTTCCGCTCACTCCGAGGAAAACTACCAGTTAATTGTTACCCCATAGTGGCGATCTTCCCACTCACTCGAGGAAAACTACCAGTTAATTGCTAACTCTATAGTGGCGAGCTTTCCGCTCACTCGAGGAAAACTACCAGTTAATTGTTACCCCATAGTGGCGATCTTCCCACTCACTCGAGGAAAACTACAGTTAATTGCTACTCTATAGTGGCGAGCTTTCCGCTCACTCGAGGAAAACTACCGGTTATTTGCTACTCTATAGTGGCGAGCTTTCCGCTCACTCGAGGAAAACTACCGGTTAATTGCTTCTCTATAGTGGCGAGCTTTCCGCTCACTCGAGGAAAACTACCGGTTAATTGCTTCTCTATAGTGGCGAGCTTTCCGCTCACTCAAGGAAAACTACCGATTAATTGCTACTCCATAGTGGCGATCTTCCCGCTTACTCGAGGAAAACTACCGGTTAATTGCTACTCTATAGTGGGTGAGCTTTCCGCTCACTCGAGGAAAACTACCGGTTAATTGCTACTCTATAGTGGCGAGCTTTCCGCTCACTCGAGGAAAGCTACCGGTTATATTGCTACTCCATAATGGTGATCTTCCCGTTCACTCGAGGAAAACTACCGGTTAATTTCTACTCCTTAGTGGCGAGCTTTCCGCTCACTCAAGGAAATCTACCGATTAATTGTTACTCCATAGTGGCGATCTTCCTGCTCACTCAAGGAAAACTACCGGTTAAGGCTAAGGTCACACGAACTATTTTTACCACTGCATTAAAGTGGTTTTTGTTGTGCTAAAAATTGAAACCAAGAGTTTCAATGGTAGGATGCTAGACAAGCGATAAATATATCGCACTACAGAGATAGGGTAGCTCCTTCACCGGGGTTGTGCCTCCACGTTCCTACAATTAGCACTCAAGTGTAATCCCAAGTAATGTTTACTAGCGCTGTGAATAGTGTTATGTTTTTATTATGAGCATTAATATTTGATATTTAAAAGAGTGACAATGTCATCGATTTAATTGATAATGAATCAATTTTTATACTCATTGAAACGATCTTGTCGACAGACTACAACCAATGATGTTGCAGAGTCACATACACCGCGCAAATTGGAGTGGAAAATAATTTTTCCTGGTATCATTATTAGGAATTATGTTTACGCGACTGAAATGTAAACAGCACTGAAGAGAGTTATGCGCGACAAACGGTTATTATCGCTCTGTGTAACCTCCCTCTTAAGAGTTTTGCAGCTGCGACTACGCTGCTTTTTATCGCTCCGGCTAGCAGTCTCCCGACCGACTTTTGGATTCACGATTTTTATAGCTGAGTCTAGGCGAGAAAAAAAAATCGTTCGTTTGGCCTTAGCCTTAATGTTAGGGCCCTTTTAAAATAGGAATTTCATGACGCGCGACAAGTGACGACATTGCAACGCGAGTTCTCTAAATTCCCTGGAGACAATTAGTGATTGTATACTCGGCCACACGTCATTTATTTGGTTGCGATCTAAAAAGGGTGTCGTTGTAACTTAGAGAACGCCGCGTCAAAATGACGCAAGATGATCCAAGATACATTATATTAAATGCTGCATTTTATACAATCGTCAGATTTTGTGTCGCTGTGTTGGCGAGACTGCAGGGCAACCAACTTCTACGTCACTCGTGTTGGAAGCTCAGTGTAGCGAGTAGTGCGTTTCTTATTTGTGATTGTCTATTTATTGTCTACCTCTATTTGTTCCTGAAATGGAAACAATATGAGGAAGATAACGCAAGGATCCATCAAGAGGGGTAGTAAAGAAGATACTGGCAGATCTGACCTCTGTTTTTCATGTTTTTAATGACGCACAACAAATGTTTCTTGTATAAAAACAAACGCCCAAGATGAGCCTCAGGAGTCACTCTTTTCGTCCGTCAAGAAACGTCTGTATAAAAGGGCCATTAATGTTTATAGCTCACCCACTTCTCTTGGTCTCTTTTCACGGCTTAGAAGATCCTCATCCATTGCAGGACAAAACCAACAAACTTGAACACCTGTACGCGAGCTGTACTATATTCTCACAGCCGATCGCTCGGCGATCACACTCATACTTACACTGTTCTGTCGAATGGCCCCGAACTTGCCCGGTAATTACCGATGACAAAAACTGCGCTTGGCAGCGTTGTTGAATCGAAGAAAGTATTATCCATGAAGAATTCTTTTTTCTTGAATTTTCTAGGTGTGAGTGGATCACTGAAGTATGTGAAAACAATAATTTTCTGGTTGTCACGCTTCGATGAAATCTAGTATTTTTTGTTTTGTTTGTCAGCTAGATATTAGTGGTCTTAAACTGGCAGTGGCGGATATTTAACCGTCCCTTGAGGTTAGTAAACTATGTAGGTTAGGTTACTATAAGTCATTCACGACCTAAGTTTACCTGGATGACAGCTCGAAATGTTACTAGAAGTAGTCCCTTAGTATATCACTACGCCAACAGCTGATATCTATCACTTTGGATGACTGTAATGAAAACAGATGGTAATATATTTAATGTGTAGGTAACCACAGTAATTTAGGCCAATATTATATATTTATTTGAGGACGGACACAGTTTATTTATCGTTTTATTCCACTTAAAAATAATATTCACACCACTTTCACAAAAACTTCTAACGAACATGGCTTCAAAATGGCGACTGACGAATTTAAAAAACATGTGGTTGAGCATAACGGTAAACAAGTTTTTTACAATGATGCAGGCACGCAGTTGATGAAAATATTTGATTCAGTTTGATGTACCTCACTGTTCAGTCGGCCTTCTTTCCTTCGCACTTGCACAGGCCGCGCCACCCACCCTCTCTACTGCCTGGACCGCTCGACAGTCCCTGTCTTCGAAGCCGTCCGTGACGCTCTTACCTCTATAATCAACTCCCTTCTTCCTATTGGCTCGCTTGGCGGCCAATAGCACTTTCGTTTTCCCGAACCAATGGGAAGCTCCCTTTTCTCTGATTGGACCAGGCCAGGCAGCAGCGGAGGGTATATAACACGGTGATTTCTGGAGCAGATTTAGTGGTGACCCAACCTTGGAGAACCACCTTTATGCAAGAAGCATAATAAACCATCTTTATTCGTTTGAAAAGAGCATTTCATCGTCACTCACCTATCCTTCCCGACTACCCCTTACCTCCCACCGCGACTTCGTGTTGCCGGGACTGTTCCTGCACCTCCCACCGCGACTTCGTGTTGCCGGGACGTTCCTTGCCTCCCACCGCGACTCCGTGTTGCCGGGGACGTTCCTTTGCCTCCCACCGCGACTCCGTGTTGCCGGGACTCTGTTCTCCCACCCTCCAACCTGTTCATCCTTTTCGACAGCGACCCCACGGGATGGGATACACCCACCGCGCCGGCAAGGCCCATCGACATAAGACTCTAAAGAAGACAACAACCATCAAACAGTACTCTACCCATGGACCCATCTACTACTGCAGCCACCAGACCTCCGAACGGCAACACTCCACTCCAGGATCTCCGAGAGTAAATAATTCCTCCCCTCGACTTTCCCCCACACCGACCATCCGACCCCCACCTACTCCAATTTCCCCTTTTAGTCCTGAGGGCTACCATTTACAAACGCTGACCACCCCAGAACCCGCCTATGTTTTCTCCCCCATCTCCCTTCCCTACCCCCATCCACTGGACCCACGGGATCGACGACTGACAACCACCGTCGCCCGGAAACTGGACTTCGACGAGACGAAACCACTCCACGCGAAGCCGCAGTAAATGGGATAACAGTTCTGGCGCCCAACGTGGGGCCAATCAAGACACAGGACGGATGTCCAACGACCGACTACACGACCCCAGAACACCGCACAACACTTCCGGGAGTGAACAAAACCCGGTGGCGCCCAAACAACCTCACCGAAGAAGACGACTTCACCAAAGAAAACTCACCGAAGAAGACTACCTCACCAGAGAATACGAACTCACAAACGAATACAACCTCACCAACGAAGACAACCTCACCAAGGAATACGACCTCGCCAAAGAAGACGACCTCACCAAAGAAGACGACCTCACCAAAGAAGACGACCTTACTAAAGAAGACGACCTTGCCAAAGAAGGCAAAATGGTGATGACCAGGAGTCAAAAGTGTACCAACCCATCGTGTACCCCAGGAGGGGACCGACACTATGTAACCTGCATAAACTGCCAAAAACCCTATCATCACCTTTGCATTGGATGGACAGACGAACCACGTGACATCAATGAACCAGCCTACCGCTGCACCTCCTGCACTGAAACACCGGCGGAAGTACGATATTGCCCAGGTTAACCTGTACTGGCGAAGACGGCCCAGAGATTGTCTGTGAGGACTGTAGACAATACTACCATTACCAGTGTCTGGGCTGGAAAAATGAACCCAGAGACCTGAGGGGCCTCTTCTTCCGTTGCCCACCATGCCAACGACCCACCTCATCAAGCGCCAGCGCACCACCATACCGGCCACACTTGACTACCACCTACCAACGCCCATGTTCAAGCCCTTACCACCTACCAACTCTACCAGATTTTCACGGTCGAGGACATGAAGACCCTACTACTTTTACTCAACGCTGTGAGGTTCAGCTCAGGACCGCTCAAATAGACCCATTAGAATGGGTACATACTACCCAAAGGCAGCTTAAAGACACCGCCGCTCAGTGGTGGAAGCTTTATGGCGAGTATATTACAACTTGGGAAGAATTCAAACAAAGACTAACGCACCACTTCGCCAGTACAACCACCATAGCCTCTCTCCACGCGGAGCTGTACGGAAAGGAACAGGCCCAGTCTGAACCCGTCGAGATATTCCTTCGACACAAGGTACGATAGCATCAACGCTTGTCCCCCACAACGCCATCATCAGAGATAATACCACTGTTAATTGAATTGGTCCGACCAGGACTAAGACCTTTTCTGCGAGCCCCACACCCTCAAGAATTAGAAGAACTTATAACTAGGGCTGTATCTGTGGAACGTGACCTGGCTAAAAATCCGGCAACAGTGACGACACGCTCCATCAAAACCCCAACAACTGCAGCTGACCCACGACCTCCAAAATGTTACCACTGCCCAGGTACCACTTTCACCGGGACTGCCCAGTGCTAAATCAACGCTACCAGAGAAAGACAGATCGGGAAACGCCAAGCCAGAGGACAACAGGGCCCCGCCTCTGGGAGACAGGAACCAGGGCCGCCACCAGTAATCAACAGCGTCAACCCCTCAACATCCCAACCACTCCCCAGGGTTCTGTGTGAAACTCCTCATGGTCCTCTACTAGCCCTCTTAGATACCGGGGCTACTGCTAATTTTATTCTATACAAACACCTTACCCCTTCAAACCGGAATAATTTAATTCCTTTCCCCACGCCCATCCACCTAGCCAAGGTTGGGAGTAACCTCGCCATCCGAGGCCAGATCACCTTACCCATAACCATGCAAAGGCTACAACTCAACGTCACGTTCCTGGTATCTGATGAGCTGCGAGAACCACTGATTTTGGGACAACCATGGTTCACAGAACAGAAAGTAATCCTGGACTACGAGAACAGCCGAGTGCTATTTGGAAACCAAGAGCGTCATATCTTGTACTGGATTGCAAGACTCAATGAGAATCCCCCTCCGTTCCTCAAGACCAAATCAGACAACACGCCCCAATAGAGTATCAAGGACAACTACTCAGACTACTAGACAAACACCGAGCAGTTTTCAACACCCAAGGACCACTGCGAAGAACACGCAGCATCAATCATCAAATTCGACTTAAAGATAATCAACGGATTATGGTACGGCCTTACCGTTACTCCCCCACCAAGAGCGCGCTAATTGAAGACCAGGTTCAGGAGATGAAATCCCAGGGATAATAGAACCTGGAAACTCGGAATATAATTCACCCATTGTAATTGTGGATAAAAAGGACAAAACTCCCCGTTTCTGCATTGATTTCCGACAACTGAACACCGCCACTATTTGATGTCACTCCACCCGCCGTCAACGTACATGACACCCTTCGAGATCTGGGAGACGCAGAAATATTTTACCACCCTCGATATGAAATCAGGCTACTGGCAGATTCCCCTACACCCCGATTCAAAACCACTGACTGCTTTCACCACCCCTACTGGAGAAACCTTGCAATTTACAGTTATGCCTTTTGGGTTAAAGGGAGCACCAAGTACCTTCCAGCGACTGATGAGCCAAGAAGTGTTAGCAGGGTACACCGGCCAGTTCTGTTTCGCCTACCTAGACGACGTGATAATCTACTCAAAGACATGGGGAGAGCACCTCACCCACTTGAGCAAGGTTTTAGAAAGATTTGAGCTCCATCAACTGACCTGCAATCTGGCCAAATGCCAGTTCGGCAAGACGGAGCTAGAGTACCTGGGCCATATCGTTTCTAGCCACGGAAACGTCCCACAACCACAGACGATCAAGGCAATCACGGAAGCCCCACCACCAAGAAACCGTAAACAGCTCCGACAACTCCTGGCCTCTGCAATTGGCTACGGGAATTCGTGCCCCAGATGTCGGAAGTAACAGCACCTCTCACCGAACTTCTAAGAACCAAATCCAGATGGATATGGAACTCCAAGACAGAAGCCGCTCTCCAAAGGCTTAAAGAAGCATTCCGAGACCTACCACCCTTAAGCCGCCCAGATCCATCACGAACATTCACCCTACAAACCGACGCTAGCGGGATTGGACTAGGGGCAGTCCTGTACCAAGAAGATGATATGGGCAAGCGAATCATCAGTCATGCCAGTGCAAAGCTAACCCTACCGAGCAACGGTACCATAGCAACGAGCAGGAGTGCCTCGCTATTATCTGGGCCATCAAGAGATATAGACATTACTTAGAAGATAAACCCTTCATACTACGCACTGATAACCGAGCTCTCACCTGGCTGAACACGATGAAAGATCAACGGACCAAGCTAACGCGGTGGGCACTCCTACTCCAAGAGTTCCAATTTTCCATAGAACATTGTCCGGGAAAACTGAACGATCTACCTGATGCGTTGTCACGTCAACCCGATAGCGAGAACACCAGTCAGCGACTCAAGACTGGGACCGGATGACTCCGCCATCGGTAAAAGGGGTTTTAGCCCCACCCGAACCCGAGGCCATACTAGTCCTACAACCCCAAGAGGAACCTCTACATGAGTTAGTCAAGACAGAACAAAGACAGGATGCAGACATCCAAACTCTAGTGAACCATTGGAAGACTCTGGACAGCCTAAGGCAACCCCCACCAAAACAACCGATGCTCGGTTCTGGAATGAACACCATGTTAAAGAGAGAAATTCTGGAGACGCGAAGGAAGGGAAGGACCATGGAAACTCATCGTTCCAGCTCAATCAGGCAACAGGTCATTTGGACATACCACGACCACCCTCAGGCAGGGCACCCGGGAGAAGACGAAACGACACGAGCCATTCAGCGAGGCTACACCTGGAAAGGCCTCCGAACGGAAGTCAGCAACTACGTTCGAAACTGCATGCTCTGTGCCTGTCGTAAGACCGGGGGGTATCAAGGGGCAGAACCACTAAGACCCCGTCAACCACAACGCCCCTGGAAAGTGGTAGCCCTAGCCCTCATGGGGCCATACCCCCGAAGTCGCCGAGGAAAGAAGTTCATCCTAGTGATTACGGATCTCTTCTCAAGATGGGTAGAATATTTCCACTCGCGTCAACAGAGGTCAGACAGATAATTCAGACGATGGAACAACAATTCTTCCACGATGGGGATATCCAAAACATCTCCTGTCCGACAATGGCCCACAGTTCATTAGCCGAGCCTGGGCGAACGCCTGTCAAAAGTGGGATGTCGAAGCCTGGACAACCCAATCTATCACCCTCGAGCCAATCCCACAGAAAGAAGGAATCAGGAACTAAAGAAGGGAATCCGACTCCAAATCTCGGAGAACCATCGGGAATGGGATACCTACCTGCCTATGATCACCTTCAATCTACGATGCCGCAAGAACGAAGCCACAGGAATGTCCCCTAGTGAACTCCTACTTGGCCGAACTCTATACAGACCCGGGGAGTGGAGGTTTGAAACCCCAGTACGCGAGCAGGAAGACAACGAGCCCCCCAGCCAAGGAACCCTCCAAAGAGAGGAACAGGCACGTAGTCAATCAAGCCAATTACCAACAACGGTACACCCACCCTCCAGCACGGGCCGCCCAACCCTTTCAAAACGGTGATTTGGTACTGGTCCGCACCCAACCCCTCTCTAACGCAACAGAGGCTACTACGCCGGCTTTGCCCCCAAATGGGAAGGACCCTCCCCGGTGAGCAAAACGAAGAGGAGGGGTCTACTGGGTTACCTACCCAAATGGTCGATCCAAGAAAATACACAGAGGACAACTACGTCCTGCACCCCCTGGTGAAAACACCGGGAAACCGCAGCTACCCAAACTACTCACAACCATGGACCCGCACCAATAACACGAGGGAACAAAAGGACTGGACCCCCCCTACCAAATAGTTCTGGATGGAGTACCAGACTGCGACCTCGACGACCTCCAATCCCTCCCAAGACAGGGTGAGGCCAAAGACCGGGTACACGGCTACTCAAGCGCCGTGCGTGACAGTGCGTGGTCACAACAACCAATGCGGGATGCGAAAAAGATGCGTGGGTGCGCCAACACAGGGCGTGGTCCCTCAACCCAGTGCGTGACGTGAACATAATGGTGCGTGGTTACACAACCCAGTGCGTGACGTGAACATAATGGTGCGTGGTTACACAACCAAGTGCGTGTACGTGAACATAATGGTGCGTGGTTCCACAACCAAGTGCGTGACGCCAACATCACGGTGCGTGGTGAAAATCACACCCACTGTGGCTACCCACTCAGTAAACACTGTCAAAGTGTGGCCCTAAAAAGGGCTGATTATGTGCGATAACTTGTTGGCCCTAGAAAGGGCCGTCTTATTTACTGTATTTGTTTGGCCCTGAAAAGGGCAGATTATGTGTTGTTTTTTTTGTTGGCCCTATAAAGGGCCGTTTTTTGCCATATTTTATTGGCCCTAAAAAGGGCAGATTGTGTGTTGATTTTGTTACTGGTAACGCTAAGAAGGGCCGTCTTATTTACTGTATAGTTTTGGCCCTAAAAAGGGCCGTAGTGTATTTTCGTTATTATTATTTATTTGTCATATATTTACGTTTTCTTTTTTTTTTCTCTCTCTCTCTCTGTGTCCATCAGAACTATTGAATCTAATCAATGTTAAAATTATTATTAACTTAGCCCTAAGGATAAATTATATAAATAATTTGTTGATGTAAAATTTATGTAGACCAGAGGTCACCCGTGTGCAAGTGCGCAAGCCAGTGTGGGGGATTGATGTACCTCACTGTTCAGTCGGCCTTCTTTCCTTCGCACTTGCACAGGCCGCGCCACCCACCCTCTCTACTGCCTGGACCGCTCGACAGTCCCTGTCTTCGAAGCCGTCCGTGACGCTCTTACCTCTATAATCAACTCCTTCTTCCTATTGGCTCGCTTGCGGCCAATAGCACTTTCGTTTTCCCGAACCAATGGGAAGCTCCTTTTCTCTGATTGGACCAGGCCAGGCAGCAGCGGAGGGTATATAACACGGTGATTTCTGGAGCAGATTTAGTGGTGACCCAACCTTGGAGAACCACCTTTATGCAAGAAGCATAATAAACCATCTTTATTCGTTTGAAAGAGCATTTCATCGTCACTCACCTATCCTTCCCGACTACCCCTTACCTCCCACCGCGACTTCGTGTTGCCGGGACTGTTCCTGCACCCCCCACCGCGACTTCGTGTTGCCGGGACGTTCCTTGCCTCCCACCGCGACTCCGTGTTGCCGGGACGTTCTTTGCCTCCCACCGCGACTCCGTGTTGCCGGGACTCTGTTCTCCCACCCTCCAACCTGTTCATCCTTTTCGACAGCGACCCCACGGGATGGGATACACCCACCGCGCCGGCAAGGCCCATCGACATAAGACTCTAAAGAAGACAACAACCATCAAACAGTACTCTACCATGGACCCATCTACTACTGCAGCCACCAGACCTCCGAACGGCAACACTCCACTCCAGGATCTCCGAGAGTAAATAATTCCTCCCCTCGACTTTCCCCCAACCGACCATCCGACCCCCACCTACTCCAATTTCCCCTTTTAGTCCTGAGGGCTACCATTTACAAACGCTGACCACCCCAGAACCCGCCTATGTTTTCTCCCCCATCTCCCTTCCCTACCCCCATCCACTGGACCCACGGGATCGACGACTGACAACCACCGTCGCCCGGAAACTGGACTTCGACGAGACGAAACCACTCCACGCGAAGCCGCAGTAAATGGGATAACAAGTTAAATATTTCAAAATACGATAAAATAATCATAAAATCATTTATTGTTTGTAAAAAAATGACAAAAATTTTTCTTTTACAAGTAAATACGATACCTGTATTAAAAGGTATTGATGTGTGTACTATATTACACAAAATCAGTAACGTTTCAAAACGAAAAATAAGTACTAATAATTATGTTTAAAATATTGTTTCGAGTTGGATAAAAAGAAATTATTTAAAAAAATGAAATAATATGAGAAAACTTAAGTTTACGTTATTTTAAATGTAATATATAACAGGTAATTAAAGATCTTTATATTTATAACAAAACTGTGATATTTTACAAGTGTTGGCAACCCAAAACCTAAACATATGATTTTCGAACTGTCATCCAGGTAAAAACCTATCGTGAACGGAATTTACTCCCTGATGAGATTATGTGATATTTACGATAGATATGTGTTGCCAGTTGAGGTTTTAAACCTAGCCTAAGCCTAACTAACCAGACCATGGCAGCCGTAAAAACTATTCTTATTCGAGAAAAATACCTATGGTACTGCCGGGAATCGAACACGGACGTCTAGATTAGCAGCAAGGAATGCTGACTACTAGACCAAGAGGCTGGTCATCACCTAGATGGGAGCGGGTCTTAACATTGAGATTTCAAATCATGCCCAGCCATCTTTGAAAAAAAATATGTTTCGTACTTATTTAAAAAAAGTATTGTGTAACTGTTTTTACAGTGATGAAATTATATGTATCTTCTTTACTTCTATTTTCATTGTCAACCCATCTTGGGGCATAATTAGCTAATGCACTAGTTTAGTATTGAACTATACTGCCAAGGATGGGGAGATCAAGGTTTGAATCCATTCTAGTGAACTTGGGGGTGGGTTTCTTAAATGGTTTTCCACTCTCCCTCCACGCAAATGCAGGATAACTTCCTCTATATTCAACCTTCCTAATTTCTAACCCATTTGTGTAATTAGTACTTAAGCGTGTAATCCAAATGGGTAGTAAGACGTGGGGCTAGATACTATTATTTATTTTTATTTCCTTCTCCTTATTTAATATCAGTCTTGGCTTTCTGTGACATGTTTCGGTGTTATATATAGATGCTACACCATCTTCAGATCTTTTTTTTTTTATAAAGATAGTATTATTTTAAATATTAACTATCAGAAAGTTTGTGAAAGTTTCCAGGTATTAATTGTAAAAACATTTTGGGTTTGGTTAATTTTCTACTTTATTAAAAAATCTAAACAAATTCAAATATCTTACTAATATTATAAATGCGAAACTTTGTTTTCGAAGCCGTGGGGGTAAAATAAATAATTAATTATTAATTAAAACCCACCCCGGTGGCGTAGTTGGCTAACGCACTAGTCGTGTTGAGCTCGACTTGAGGACGGGGAGATCAAGGTTCGAATCTCGGTCGGGTGAACTGGTTTTTTCCTTTTAATGGTTTTCCACTCTCCCTCCATGCAAATGCGGGTTCAC
>JBCFYV010004990.1:0-19119 GCA_039000515.1 Timema cristinae
TTTTGAAATGGAATTTAATTGCTCGCCAATTTTACAGGGAAAGAATAATAATAATCAAAAAAATTTGACTTGTACTGTACATATTTTGGGACAAAGGAAAGTGACAATATGTCGGTGTTAACTACTTTAAAGTTGACTAAATCATTCATAAAGCACACACGTATTTTCCCTCTACAACATAAGCCAAAAAATGTTTGATGGAGATTTCCTTAAACTCAAATTGCAATCTTTAGATTTTCTTCTTAAAACCTGTCATTATAAAATGATTTACTTTTAACCAAGATCCTAAATAACAACCAGTGCTGGAACCATTTAGATTTTAGAACCTACTTATCGTTAGTCACTGACTTAATCATAAATATACTTCAAATAAATCTACTGCTTTTCTAATAATTGACAGACAATTTTAATTCCCAATTAGTTAGCATGATGGTAACCTCTTCAAATTTTACTGATTTGGAAATTTAATTTATATTCTTATGATAATGAGAAATATAACTCTCCCCATTGATTAAAATAGCCTTAAATGATCTTATTGTAATCTTTATACCATCTAAATTCATTATCTTGGGTTTATTATGAAACTTGATATATTTTATAAAACGTATGCATTATTTGATTTGATTACCAAGTAGTTATAATGATGGGCTAAAGTGGAGGAAATTAAAATTTCATAAAGCTACCTACATTTGAGTGTAAAACCATTTAGGATAAAACATATTCAGTACACCAGGCCGGGATTTGAAACTCAACCTCTGTGTGAATTCAGACTGGACGATTATGATGTTTAATCCACGAGCTCGCGAATGTTTTATGTTAGTGGGGTAAGGTCATAAAGTCAACATTTTATTATTGCTAGAGAAACCTAGTATATGTGATAGATATTTGAGTTAATGAGTTCTTATTTTTAGTAATAATTACTCTATGAGCATCTTCTGATAGCATGGTTTCCACTTCTACATGACCTTACTTCAATTACTGGTTAGAAAACTGAAAATGTAACAATATAGTTAAATGTAACTACACATTTGACTTAAATCAAGTCAATAAATGTATAGCCGGAGAATATTTGTATGAAACGTAAATAAAACGGTTACAGTATTTGTACAGGCCCTAAATTTTCCCCATATTAATTTGTTTTGTTATCTACGACCGAGAGTCATTTGAAACATTATAATACACATAATTAGGAAAGGGGTAATTAATTCCATTTTCTCTCACTCGAACCAATGTTTGTGTCACTCCCGCGTTAGACTACATTGCGAGTCACAGGCATATCGGTGTTCGAGTCTGATTAGGTGTATTGATACTGGATTTTTAGTAAATGTTTCCAACTCTTCCTCCACGCAAATGTGACTACATTCCCTTTATTCTACCTTCTCATCCTTATTACTTTCTTATATCCTCAACAGTTAATGAATGACATGCGATGCTAAGCTAACTTCTACTTCAACTTATTCTTGACCTCTACTTCTATAAGCTTAATAGCCTCAGATAACATTTTCTACAATAGTCATCATTTTTGAAATACCAAGAAAAGAAAATATCAATATTTAATAAAGGCGAAACAACCAAATTTGGACAAACTTGGTGATTTTATATGATTCCATTGATCATTTAACCAATGAAAAGTAAGGGTCAGTAAAAATACAATGACACCGTATAGTAGTACATTTGTATTAAATACAATAGTTGACTGCTACAATTCGATTGTAAGAGTTGACTGACAATGGATAGAGACACGCTGGTTAGACAAAAAGGTTTTACTTTATATTTCTAACAATTGCAAACTTGTGAAACCAAAGTTGAGTCAAATTTTACGATTTTAAGGTGAAAGTCACAATTGTTCTTGATCTCTTCTGCCATACCTCGAATTCTTAATACTATGAGCCTATTCTTTCTTTCTAAAGCAACAGCACAAAAGTATCATCATTTTCTCGAGGAATATTGTTTTATGATAAATAATTATTTTCTATTTGTTTTGTTTTTAAATTAGCTGATATGGTTAATACATACTTTATAAAGATATGGCTATCAATAAAACGGCTTTCATACAAATTTAACCCAAGACATTCGTAAATAACAATATTCAGTGCTTAGAAGAGTCTGGCATCGAACATGAGCCAATCAGATATTTAGGGTCAGTGTCATAGTCAGACTTATTACTCTTCAAGTGAACTTGTGAATGTGAGAAATGCCAGGTATCACCCTACCATTACACATTAGCGTGAGAGCGTATAACCCGAACGGTTAGTAAGACGCGGTGTTAATAATAAATACTCCTCAAGTGTGGCGCTATACTAAATACAGGACTACACCTACCTACACTAGAATGGAATAAGCCACTTTCTGGTCTAGGTAAGTGTCATCTTGTATTTACTATAGCGCCACGGTGATCTGGTGGTCTAGGGGTAAGGTGTCAGACTTCTGTGCTGGCGGCCGGGGTTCAAACCTCGGTTCCGGCACAGATTTATCTGATTACCAAACCCTTCCTTCACCTCTGACAAGACATCTTGTGAATGTGGGGAGTGCCAGGCCTCCACCGTGGTTCGGATTCCACGTTAAACTGTAGGTCCTTCATTTCATCTCACAATCACCCTACCATTACACATTAGCGTAAGTGCGTATAACCCGAATGGGTAGTAAGACGCGGTGCTAATAATAATAATAATATAGCGCCACACTTGAAGAGTACTCAATCTATGAAACTGTTCCATTTCATTTTGGTCTAGGTAGATGTTGTCCTGTATTTAGCATATCACTGCACCGGAGGCGTGCTAAGTTTGATTATGGAACTGCCCCTTAGTTGGGTCTCCCTAACTACTTAGTCACAGAAATTGTGGTTAATATATTTTAAGTTATCTATGGTTTTAAAATCAATTCTAATCAAAATATATTTTCAATATCAACTTATTTCCTTTATATTTTATTATTTTTTCACCAGAGGATCTAATATCATATTTTTTTGTATGCGCACTGGGGTATCCGCATATTTCGACTAGGACTAGGGATGAGTAAGGTAGGATTTTAGAGGAAATATATATACACCTGCGTTTGTATGGAAGAAGAATGGGAAACCATCTTAGAAAAATACTTGAGTAGATCATATTGGGATTCAAACTCCAACCTCTACGTCACCACAAACCAAACAAGATTAATCTGAATTCTCAATCCTTGTTCCCATAGATGCGAATTAGTCTGATACTAATATTCTGTAGACTCTGTTTACCTGCAGGATAGCAGCGAGTCTTACCTTGGCGTATTACACTATGGCTCTATCTTTATATAGCTCGTGTCAGTGTAACAATGCAAGGGACTTTACTACCTTACAGGGTAAATGAGGGATCAGTTTAAGAACATATTATTTTACACCTGACGCTCTTTGTATAGTGTGGAGTCTATACTTCACTGTCAGCGCGCAATCCTCTTGTTGGCCATCTAAATATTTACGGCATAGAACGCAATGAAAAATAACCTAGATACAAATCTCTGATTCAAATGTAATTAAAATATACAGGCATTACATTCATTAGTGTACTAATGTGATTATTATTATTAGCACCGCGTCTTACTACCCGTTCGGGTTATACGCACTTACGCTAATGTGTAATGGTAGGGTGATTGTGAGATGAAATGAAGGACCTACAGTTTAACGTGGAATCCGAACCACGGTGGAGGACTGGCATTCCCCGCATTCACAAGATGTCTTGTCAGAGGTGAAGGAAGGGTTTGGTAATCAGATAAATCTGTGCCGGGACTGAGGATTGAACCCCGGCCGCCAGCACAGAAGTCCAACACCTTACCCCTAGACCACCAGGTCACCTGTACTAATGTGAAATGATATGTTTCATGCTAATGCTATTAACCTAAAATGGCTTTCAAAGTAATTTAACGTTTGTTTATGGGTTGGTACTATAGAATACATTACATTATTTTGTTGCCTCGATGGTCTTGATGTAAAGTTTTAGCCTCAGGACCAGATGTTCGTGGGTTAAGCCCCAACTGGGGTTGACGGATTTTAATTTAGCGGTAGAAATCCGTTGCACATCTTCCTTCGGAGTGGAAGTAAAGCCGTCCGTTCCATGTCAATTGTGGCATGTAAAAAAACCCTGCGAGAGATAATAAAATACCTTTCCTGGCAAAATTGGCTGGTCCTTTAACTCTCGCTCTTATAAATTATCTCTCGTGTGCTGATATAATCAGTCGACTCAGGAAGTGCATTTTAAATACCTAGATCAAATTAAATTAAAATACATGATTTTGCATTGAGATTGGGTTGGGATCTTTGCGTCATACAAACAGGGCGGCGTACCGCGCGTGTAATAGACGCATCCGCATAGGGTGGCGGAATAACTTGAGTCCAAGATGTATTTTAGCTACCAGCGCTAAGCTATGTCTAGACAAAACCGTTGTAGCTACTAGCTATCAAAGTGACTCATAGACTGAATGGCAGGCAGCCAGCAAAGGGCTCAGTTACTCAGGCCACTCACTCTCAAGAGACTGTTTGTGAGCATCCCTTGCTACCTCTCCCATCTTGCAATGACTGTTCACTTCTCGTCACCTGTAAACATGGTGATGTACCTGTAGTTACTGTCAACACAGTTCAACCCCGTTCATACAGGTGTTCCCGGTTATACAGGGTGTTCCCGTTCACACAGGTTGTTCCCGTTCATACAGTATGCTCCCGTTCATACAGGGTGTTCCCGTTCATACAGTATGCTCCCGTTCATACAGGGTGTTCCCGTTCATACAGGGTGTTCCCGTTCATACAGGTGTTCCCGTTTGTTTGTGTGTGCAAAATTGAACCGTTTTAATTATTTTTGAAGTGCGAATCTAAATGTAAGATTGCAGGGGCTGGGTTTTAAAAATTTAATTACTCTAATGAGGTAGAGAAGAATAGGGTACAATTTATACGAAACATAAGTCTAGCAGAAAACTTAGACGTAGGAAGAGTGGAGAATAATTTAGGCCTAAAACTCCCTCAATACGTGTAGCTAATATTCTGGACCCGACATATAATCAGATGATATGAGCTGGAGTCTACATGCCGAGCGGTACGGATTGTTGTGGTACTGGAGAGACCATAACTTGGTCAAGACTAGTGAGCCGGGTAAAAATGTGACTATACCTTCCCCTACCTTGTCACTGTTTTTAATAGTTCACTAACCTACACAACACATGCTTGTAAGAAGATATATTCAAAAGCTTGAAAGATCTATTTTTTTAAATATAGGGTAAATAATAAATTGATTACATACAGTACATACATATACACATACATACATACACTCATACATACATACATACATACATACATACATACATACATACACACATACACACACATATACATACATACATGCATACATACACACATATACACATACACACATACACACATATACACATACACACATACATACATATACACATACACACATACATATATGGTCTATCGGCCAGAGTTCCTGATTAGAAACTGATCCAGAGTTCTCCGTTTCGATCCAGGGTGCTTTCAAAATGTATGTGTGAAGAAATTGGTCTGAAACGCGATTAAACTCAGTACCATGAGTATATGTGTACTACTTGAATAAATAAATGGCATCTCCAGTTTAGAAAACTGAGATTAACAGCTGGAGGGGTCACAATGCTGACCACATGACACCTTCTATCCGCAAATGTTGGTACTATCATCACTAAAAGCTGATGCAGGCAGCTAGGTCGGTATAATAATAATTACGGTTCAACACGAGGCAGTTCGGGAGCTTGCCGCTAGATGCAGAAGTATGCAGTGTGGGTCACAGCTTTCCAACGAGCAGGGGCATGTAGTCTTATACTAAGGTTTCCTATATAGAATCTCTTTATGTTGGTTATTTCTTACCGAGCTATCTTCGTAAAAGCTGTCTAATTAATATCTCTAATTTTCTTAAAATAAGTTTATAAACCTAAACACATTGTTGAAATTTCACTAAAGCTAGCCGTAAGCTACAGATTTTCCAATTTTTATGTTAATATTTATGGTTAAAGTATTGCAACCAAGTACTTACAAACAAAACGTCGGCAAATAATAATAATAATAACAATAATAATAATAATAATTTTATTTTTTATTTTTTTGCAAAATAAAACTTTTTCAAATAGTTATAAAGAAGATTATATATCAAATAATTTTTTGTTTAAATATACAAATTCAAAATTTATAAATGATGTTTCTACTTTTGGAATTAATTCTTCTTATCCATCTAAAGTCAATAAATAGATTATTTTCAAATCTTACGATGTAATGTAACGTGACTAAGTTACTGTTTTAAGTCACATTCATATATTTGTATAAGGCTGCAGTCTGCAGCAATTATATTGGTACCAATTGTGTGGCACAAATCTAATTTGGTTTGTACGTTATGCCTTGAATATAAAAAAAGAGAGACGATGCGAATTGTTTCGCGATCAGCTGACTCGTACTTGAGATTCTCCCGCTAGATGGTGTTGGTGTCGACACAGCCAACATAATCGATACCGGCTAGACAAGTCCAGGGTGGGTGGTGCCGCAGTGTGATGTTGCAGTGATCCGGACTTCGATCCTTGGAGTGGTGCCAGGTGGCAAGCAGCACTTCTATTGGTCTACTTGAAGCTAAAAGGGTATATATCCATATTTAACCAAATTACACCTCACGCTCTATTCTGAAAAGTTATGCTGCCTGTGCACTTGTATAATAGTGCTGAAGAAATTATCTAAGATCAAACATCTTCGTAACATGTCCATAGATGTATTCAGTTTATGTTTCCGATTGCTGGTGGCGGTAACAAATCAAGAACCTTTCAAAATATTTAACTAAAAATGTTTTATATATAAATGAAAAACTTCCCTTTGAATATTATTATAAGATCAGAGATAAAATATTACAAATCAATTCGGTCTAAGGACAAACTTTGGAATGCACGGAATGAATGTTGAACATTTGTATTTCTCCCTTTGCTACGTTTTAATAATAAATACCGAACATATTTCATAAAAGTAGAACGATCCCAAATTTTAGATAAATATTCCAACTGAATGAACAATAAATTTAATGTGTGTCCTTATTGCAACCACAACAATTTGTTTATGTGGATATAGGGAGTTAAAAATGCATCAATACAAGAGTTGTTAGCTTAATCTAAGTGGTAAGGATATCAAGGGCAGCTTAAAGAAAGTGCACTCGTATTAACGTGAAAAGAAAGTGGAAAAAATCAGGTGATAAATCACGTGGGAAACAACCCTAGAGTGCACCCGACCGTGATTAGAACCCTGTCCTTACCATCACCGGGAAACCAGACAAGTTGAGACTTGTGTCTCTATCCGAGTGCTTGCCTGTATTAGTGCTCTGTATAGTTAAAGTACTGTCATCAAACATCGCGTTCTAGGCGGCTGTCCGGTTTGACTGACCCGATAAGTACGTGGAGGTAAATGGGACAAAGGTGAGGTTATTGGAATAACTCTACAACCTGTCCATATAAAGCCGCGTATACACTTGACTAGGCGAAAGAGGGGTAGCGAATGCAGTCGGTTGAATTTGTTCGGCGTTTGTTTCAAAATTCGCCTTGCCGTTCACATTAAGTGAACCGAATGTTTTCGCGGATGTTCGCTCAATTTCACTAGTTATCTAGTTTAAGCTTTGGCATTGCTCTACTTTTAATTATGTTTGACGAAGATTTAATTATAAACCCTAGTACATCATATATATAATAATCAGCGAAGAAGCTGTTCAGCCTAGGACAAGAAACAAAAAAACGGCATTGGTGGATGACTTCACTTTTTAAAAGTATAGAACGGTATAGTGGGGCAGATTTAATGGTTAACTTATTTAATGCCAGGCGTCTAAGTATGTATTCATCTTCTTTTATAATCACTGTGTATCGGATTCCAGAGACACTCATGTTTACGGTATAAATCAATGAGTTGTAAAACAAGAGTATTACTCCACTCCATAGCCACACATAAAAACTATATTCTATTCGGTTTGTTGTCGATGTTCCCTACTACGTTCACACTATCAACAGACTGCTAGCTAACGCCCTTTGAAGTACCGACCAAAGTGTGAACCTTGACGATGACTAACGAATTCGTTCGGTGGTGTTCGTCTCTACGTAAACATTAGAGTTCGCCAGACTGACAAGCGTGAGAGCGAGTGACTGAGCGACTGCTTGGTCAAACTGCCGAGCGAGCAAACGCATGATTAGTATTATTATTAGCACCGCATCTTACTACTCGTTCGGGTTATGTGCACTTACACTAATGTGTAATGGTAGGGTGATTGTGAGATGAAAATGAAGGACCTACAGTCTAACGTGGAATCCGAACCACGTTGGAGGCCTGGCATTCTCGATAGTTGTTGACAAGGAGGCAAAGGTTCGAATCTTGGATCACTGAACTGAGGGTGGTTTTAAAAAGTTACTTATTGTTGTAGTTTTCCCATCCTCTATCCACACTAAAGGTGATTCTTATTTGCAAAAGCCTACTTTGATTCTAATCTTGGAAGTATTTTAACATATCACCTTTATATATATATATATATATATATATATATATATATATATATATAATATATATATATATTATATATATAGTTTATGATCTTACCAATTAAATTGCGCCGCTAGTGGCAAGTGTGCCAAACCTATCGATAGTAAAAGAAAAGTCAAATGTCATGTCAAATTGAGAAGTTTTCCTAGCACTCAATGAACCAACATACAAATATATTGCCTAGCGCCTGTAAACTAGACTGTTCCGGCTCAAGCACGTGAGCTTGAAAAATAGAACCAGTTCTATCTTCAAGCGCGCGTGCTCCAGTCTGGCCACCTCTCATTACAACCAATGTGTTCTATTTTATATTTTAATCGCTCGCACGCTCGCCCAGTCTGGCGTACCCTTAAGCGAACGTTCATTCGTTACCCTTTGTTCGCCCTTTTTCGCCTAGTGTGTACGCGGTGAAAGACGTGACATTTTTTGTCAGAAGATAGCGTGGATCATAACATAGAAGTGGCGTAGTTTCAATGGTACTTTATAAATACATACTGGATTTTAAAACAAGATGAGTGTGTTTAGCTACCTCCTAGACTTTTGAACTCCTAAAGCCTAGTTCACACTGACACATACTACCTGCATACAAATATCCTGGGCAGCAGTGTCCACACTGAGAACAATGAGACTAACAATCTTGCTCCGAGTATTCAGACAAAGGGAGAGTTGTCTTTTACAGCTTCTGTTCTATAAACCCCAGGCAGTATTTGTCTTCACAGCTTCCATTCTATGATCCACATGCAGTGTTTGTCTTCACAGCTTCCATTCTATCATCCACATGCAGTGTTTGTCTTCACAGCTACCATTCTATCATCCCCAGACAGTGTTTGTCTTCACAGCTTCCATTCTATCATCCCCAGGCAGTGTTTGTCTTCACAGCTTCCGTTCTATCATCCACATGCAGTGTTTGTTTTCACATCTTCTGTTCTATCATCCCCAGGCAGTGTTTGTCTTCACAGCTTCCATTCTATCATCCCCAGGCAGTGTTTGTCTTCACAGCTTCCGTTCTATCATCCACATGCAGTGTTTGTTTTCACATCTTCTGTTATATCATCCCCAGGCAGTGTTTGTCTTCACAGCTTCCATTCTATCATCCACATGCAGTGTTTGTCTTCACAGCTTCCGTTCTATCATCCACATGCAATGTTTGTTTTCACATCTTCTGTTCTATCATCCACATGCAGTGTTTGTCTTCACAGCTTCCATTCTATCATCCACAGGCAGTGTTTGTCTTCACAGCTTCCGTTCTATCATCCACATGCAGTGTTTGTTTTCACATCTTCTGTTCTATCATCCACATGCAGTGTTTGTTTTCACATCTTCCATTCTATCATCCACATGCAGTGTTTGTCTTCACAGCTTCCATTCTATCATCCACATGCAGTGTTTGTATTCACAGCTTCCATTCTATCATCCACATGCAGTGTTTGTCTTCACAGCTTCCATTCTATCATCCACATGCAGTGTTTGTATTCACAGCTTCCATTCTATCATCCACATGCAGTGTTTGTTTTCACACCTTCTGTTCTATCATCCACATGCAGTGTTTGTCTTCACAGCTTCCATTCTATCATCCCCAAGCCGTGTTTGTATTCACAGCTTCCATTCTATCATCCCCATGCAGTGTTTGTCTTCACAGGTTCCGTTCTATCATCCACATGCAGTGTTTGTTTTCACATCTTCTGCTCTATCATCCACATGCAGTGTTTGTCTTCACAGCTTCCATTCTATCATCCACATGCAGTGTTTGTCTTCACATCTTCCATTCTATCATCCACATGCAGTGTTTGTCCTCACAGCTTCTATTCCAGCATCCACAGGCAGTGTTTGTCTTCACAGCTTCTATTCCAGCATCCACAAGGCAGTGTTTGTCTTCACAGCTTCTATTCTATCATCCACATGCAGTGTTTGTATTCACAGCTTCCATTCTATCATCCCCAGGCAGTTTTTGTATTCACAGCTTCCATTCTATCATCCCCAGGCAGTGTTTGTCTTCACAGCTTCCGTTCTATCATCCACATGCAGTGTTTGTTTTCACATCTTCTGTTCTATCATCCACAGGCAGTGTTTGTCTTCACAGCTTCTATTCCAGCATCCACAGGCAGTGTTTGTCTTCACAGCTTCTGTTCTATCATCCCCAGGAAGTGTTTGTATATATATATATATATATATATATATATGCCTAAATGTAGGCCTATGTATGTGTATTCAGTCTTCATGTTCAATCAACGGCCTACATAATTACTGTACATTAAATTATTCCAAACTACCCTGAAGCACTTCAAATTTTTTTAGTTAAATTTATCTTAAATAATTTAATAAACATAATTTTATCATGAAGGATGAAGACGGTTAGTTAATCGTATATATATATATATATATATATATATATATATATATACACTATGTACACAAATTCACCAATTAAGGAGACGGGAAGACTGGGCGAGTGCGCAAACGATTAAAATATATAATAGAACACATTGGTTGTAATGAGAGGTGGCCAGACTGGAGCACGCGCGCTTGAAGATAGAACTAGTTATATTTTTCAAGCGCATGCGTTCAAGCCGGTACAGTCTATTTTACAGGCGCCAGGCAATATTATTTTATGTTGGTTCATTGAGTGCTAGGGAAACTTCCCATTTTGACATTTTTATTACTATCGATAGGTTTGACACACTTGCCACTAACGGCCTAATTTAATTGGTAAGATCATAAACCATATATATATGTGTGTGTGTTTGTTTGTGTGTGTGTGTGTGTGTCTAAAACTGATATGTTAAAATATTTCTATATTAGAATCAAAGTAAGCCTTTACAAATAAGAATCACCATTATCGTAGAGAGAGGATGAGAAAACCACAACAATAAATCACTTGTCAAAAACCACCCCCAGTTCACTGAGCCAAGATTCGAACCTTTGCCTCCCAATCAACAGCCATCGAGAGCTATTTGATAATCACACGATCACTCGCTTGCTTGTCAGTCTGGCCAAACCCTAAATGGGATTTCTTCTGTGTTTTCATTTCAAGTGACGGTGTAATATCTGTAGTAAGTAAGGACAAAGTCGTAGTACTGCATGCAGAGGGTCGTCCGTGATGCAGTAGCACAGCTTGGATTGTGTTATCATTATAATTATGTCATTGGCTGTGAATATCCAACTCTTACTAGTTCACTCAATCCTCTCTAGCAACACTGATTAGATAAGGAGGTTCGGCGTGCTTTGTCAAGGAACATACTCCTGTCCGTCATGAGACGTGTATGTGGGCAATTGTATGCCAGTGTGAACTAGGCTTAATACATACATTCGGATGTAAACCCTCGCCTAGAGTTGAAGTCTTGGGATATAAAACATTTTTGTACACAGTATATATAATTAATAGATTAGGAATATTAAATTAATTGAAATCCATCCATTTGTGTATAAATGGGCGAACTCGATTGGAAATTTAAGTAAAACACACTCTTTAAAATAAAAAATCTCCTATCCAGCAGAAGATATTGTTTGATATAGTATTGAGATATATGATAAAAGAGAAAGTACAGTCTGTTACGGTTCTGAGAGGGTTAACAAGAGGTTGAGGGTGTAGTGGTGTGGCAGAGGGAGAAAAAACGAGAATGTGATTGTCCGACTTGTTTCAGAATCTCCATGAAATCACAAATAACTGCTCCTTCAGAGGGTGGCACGGTGGGTTACTAAATTATTATTATTATTATTATTATTATTATTATCAGCATCGCGTCTTACTACCCGTTCGGGTTATACGCACTTACGCTAATGTGTAATGGTAGGGTGATTGTGAGATGAAATGAAGGACCTACAGTTTAACGTGGAATCCGAACCACGGTGGCGGCCTGGCATTCCCCAGGGTTACTAAAGATTCGCCAAACGGCGCAACCCTGGTGTGTTATTGTAGAGATAGAAATGACTATTTATTCCAACAGAGTTTATTGTATTTCTCTCTCTTTCTTTCACCTTGTTTCATCCTGTACATTCATTTACTTAAATCAGGCCTGTCCAACTGATGGCCCGTGGGCTGCATGCGGCCCTCAAAAGCATATGTTGATGAGGTCTATGACGCATTAGAAAGTTTAAAAAAACATCAGATAAGATCAGACTTAAATTGTTTAAAATTATTATATGTATTATGTGCTGTATCATACTGTATATCAATTAATATAACACTTTTAATTTAATATAAAAGTTGACTGAATAATGTAGATACTGTCTAGGCCTAATTTCTACTGTGTGGCCCGCATAATGTCTAGGAATATAAAATGAAGCCCTTAGCTAGCTTCAAGTTGGACAGCCCTGATTTAAATTAAAACAAAGTTTGACTTTCAGTACATACTAAAACCAAGGACACGGAATACATAGAGATGCATGCGCATATTTATATGAAAGCTTATAAACATCTAGAAGGAGCTTTGGTTGACAGAATTACGGTCCTCGGGTGACCACCTAGTACATTTTTGCCCTCGATTCATTATTTTAATATAAAATTCCTATTTTTTAAAAAGATATATCATAAAATTAGCTCTAAATACTATGTATAAAAATATACAAAAGCAATTCAACTATATTATTTATCTAACTGATGTAAGAGGCATGACGCAAGCAAGGCAGCGATTCAGTGAAAATTGTTTGATGGTCCATAAACAAACTAAAGGGAAAATTGTCAACAATGCAGATATTATCTTCCCTTACTTATTTCAAGGATTTCTGTCACTTTGAGGAAAATGGGGGCAGAGAGAAGGAATGAATCAAATAACTCTACCATCCGAGATTTCATGCTATGTGAGGGAAAGAAGATAGTTGACAGTTTTAATTAATTTACTTCTACCCTGTCCCACCCACCGTTCGTGTGAGATAATACGAGATTCTTAGTGCTTTCTAGTGGGGAGATAATTAACTATAAGATTAATTTATGTGGTTGTCAAGTCTGGAAGGCCATTTTTCCTACCAGAATCATTATAAATAATAGTATTCTGTTAGGGAAAAAAATCCTTCCAGAATAGGATTACTAAGAAAATAAAGTTTAAATTTTGTTGTTTGGCATAGACTTTTAACAGTGGCTGGTGACGTATCTGTGTATAGTTTATATGGTGTGTCCGACAACCTGATTTATGACCAAACAAAGAGTGCTCACATGTCTGAAACATTTTGATCACTTGTGGAATTGGGGGCATCCCGTTTAAAAATGTTGAATTAACAACTGTGTTTAATCTAAAGCTAAGATAGTTTGTAAGTCGTGTGTTAACATTATCATATAACCAATACTGTATACATTAAGGTGAAATGGTAGAGGTTGCAGTAATTATATACAACTTTTTTTGGTCAACATAAAGTTTAATTTTCTTTACCTGGTGATGTCAACATTTGTTGAATATCTGTCAAGGGTGTACTGGAATTTAATGACAACTTTTTATATTAATTTAAAAAAATTCTCAGAAAATTCTAATATTCTCAAAACAGATATTCAACAACTGTTGAGATTACTATGTGTATAAAATTAAACTCTATACTTGTACTGGAGCAATGCCCTTTTCTCAAGTTATCTTCCATCCCACCTTAAACAAAAACCAATAGTTTCAATATCAATATCTGCGAGGGCCTTATGGGTGTGTACGTTGTCTAAGGCGTCAGTCACGTCTACCTATTCTAGCAAGGATGCTTCCCTCACGTGTAGACGTGGAGTACCTCTCTAACCAATCGTTGTAAATATCTCAGGTGAGCAGTGACATTAGTAACCACATATTCACTTTGTAATGAATCATCCTCAGCCTCGTTATATGCATGAATGAGTGCGTGTTCGTGCGTTATGACGTTCACTCACGCACTGCGGACACTATCCCTCCATATGACGCCCTGGGTAGCTCATTTGTTTATCGACACAGGAAGCTAGAAGGCACTATTCGTAATCAAGTTATTTCAGTGCTCGCTCGACTAAGGAAGGAACTCCAAGGACACCGCCGCCATTAATAGAGAAAGTCCCTCAGCGATGCTCTATGACTTGGCGTCTCTGTCTACTGAGGGATCCTGAGATTGATTTACTATTATTATTATTATTATTATTATCATCATCATCATCACCGCGTCTTACTATCCATTCGGGTTATACGCACTTACGCTAATGTGTAATGGTAGGGTGAGTGTGAGATGAAATGAAGGACCTACAGTTTAACGTGGAATCCGAACCACAGTGGAGGCCTGGCATTCCCCGCATTCACAAGACTGAATGGAAAAATGTAAAAGGTGAAATTGAGGATTTCTCTTTAAACGCGAGATATTGGTTACTGGGTGTATTGTTGGTTCTAGAGTTAAGTTAGATTGTAAGTCGGTTCAGAAACTGCAAGTTTATCATATCTAGTAACAACAAACTTAGGTGATGGTCAAGAACGACTAGAAGAAAGTATACCTTTGTATATGACCTCAAATCACTTAGAGTGTTCCTAAGTTCGAAACCAGGTAGGATAGATATATTATTTAGTCTTCAAAAGGCAAGGTATAGTTCGTCCTTGGTAAGTATACACTTTTTCTGTTTTTGTTTGCCGGGGTTGGATAAACTGGGGCTTGGATCCCGGCAAGGCAAAAGGGCGGTTTTTACTTATGGTTCCTCACTCCGCCTCCAAGAAAACGCGGGTAGGCCTACATTTCCTACTAAATCTACCTTCCCCAACCTCATTAGTGTAATTATATTTAGGATACTCGGGCAGGGAGTAAGACTTGGAGACTAGAAAAGTATGACATGACTTTCCACTGTAACAGATTTTGATGTGGCGTTATAATATATTTGATATTTTTACTTTTTCCACATTGAGGCTTTCAAGTCAACAGTGAGTTGGTCTACTGTATTTTTAAATAAATTATTCCCAGATGGTCTACGGGACTATTCCTGAAAATAAGATACCAATAGAACATTCTAGAAGCTTACTACCCCCACTTTTCAACTATACAACAATTAACGCTGCTGCTTTCTGTGCCAGATCCGAATATTCTTTGCTTTTAACCTTCCAAAGGTTCGTTTCATTTTTATATACCTCCAAAAATTCTATAAATAATGATTTATTATAGGCCTATATTTTTGGAGCTGTCATTTCCGTAGTAAATACTTTATTAAAAAACTACTTTAAATTGTATTAAAAATTAGATTTAAAAAACAATTAAAGGTTGTATATTAAAAACTATCTATATAACCTACGTCTATATGACATTTTATTAAAATACAAATTTAACTTCACTTAATATATTATTTAAATACTAAAACTTATTAATCTTAGGCCTTGGGTCAGACCATCAACAAAGTTGTGCAGATAATGGGTCCTCTTTCCATTCCTCTCCAGCACATTACATATTTACCTGGATTATGTGTATTTAATACATTTTACGTTTGAAAGGATCTCGAAAAGTTTCGTGTAATGTTGGATTGATCACACAATGCGATTCTGTCTAAATGGGGGTCAATTCATCTATTCTTTCTGTCTATGCTCACTTTTGTTTAATTCTTTTGGATTAATTATTTTGCAATATCTCACGTTTAATTATAAGTAAAACTTAATTGTAATATTTCATATTTTTAAGTTTAAGATTAATATTAACTATCAGTTTTGGTATTATGTTTTAAAAGTAATATTATTTATCACTAAATTATTAAAAATGTATTGGTGACCTGGCGGACTAGGGGTAAGGTGTCGGACTTCTGTTCTGGGGTCTGGTGCTCAATCCTCGGTCCCGGCACAAATTTATCTGATTACCAAACCCTTCCTTCACCTCTGACAAGACATCTTGGGAATGTGGGGAATGCCATGCCTCCACCGTGGTTCGGATTCCACGTTAAACTGTAGGTCCTTCATTTCATCTCACTATCACCCTACCATTACACATTAGCGTGAGTGCGTATAACCCGAACGGGTAGTGAGACGCGGTAATAATAATAATAGTAATAATTATGTATTTTGATTGGATGGACAGTTTGTGGGAAGAAAACTCCCAATATTATTCGGGGACCTCCAAAAAGTGACACGTCTGAGGTTGGTGTTTTTATGTTTTGTTCAAAAACCAAATTCACACATTTAAGGAAAAAATACATTTTCAAGAGGAAACAACTAATTCAAAACCAAGAAGGAGCTAGCTAGAAGGATTTTAATAATATCTCCTATCTGCAAGGGAGATATTATTTATTATCTTTAACTTCCATACTTCTTGTAAGTGTCTGTTTTTTTAGAAATCATCATCTAACTGTATGCACTTGGTTTGTATCCCCAACATTCACATTCCATTCATTATTACGAAGAAAATAACCATGATATGTTTTTACGAGTCTCAATCTTGTGAATGATGGAAAAGTGAGCTAAACTTTCGAAACCTAATAATCGTTTCACTTAAAATCAACGTCACTGATAATTTTAATACAATAAATAATAAATTAGTTTGTTTTTAAAGGATACAAAATTCTAATCATTCAATAAAAAGCTAACTTTGACATATTAATTTTTATCTTCACGGTAGACTCACTATTTTATTAAACATATTACATTGACGACACTATTTTTAATTATAAGGGGATACTAGTGTATTTGTGTTAATTTGTGTTTATTGTTACACTACACTGTTTTTGTTGTTGGTAGGCTGAAAAATTATCACATTTAGAACATAAAATATTATTTGGTCTCTATCTCAATCCAAATAATAAAATACATACCAAAAGTCCTTATATCAAAGTGCTATGTTACTTTAGTAGTGATAGCTTCCAGCAAACTCTCAGGTACACTCCTGTGTTCCTTCCAGCCTATGTTACTTTAGTAGTGATAGCTTCCAGCAACCTCCAAGGTACACTCCAGTGTTCCTTCCAGTCTATGTTACTTTAGAAGTGATAGCTTCCAGCAACCTCACAGGTACACTCCAGTGTTCCTTCCAGTCTATGTTACATTAGAAGTGATAGCTTCCAGCAACCTCACAGGTACACTCCAGTGTTCCTTCCAGTCTATGTTACTTTAGAAGTTATAGCTTCCAGCAACCTCACAGGTACACTCCAGTGTTCCTTCCAGCCTATGTTACTTTAGTAGTGATAGCGTTCAGTAACCTCTCAGATACACTCCAGTGTTCCAGTCTATGTTACCTTAGTAGTGATAGCGTTCAGTAACCACTCAGGTACACTACAGTGTTCCAGCCTATGTTACCTTAGTAGTGATAGCTTTCAGCAACCTCTATGTTACACTCCAGTGTTCCAGCTTATGTTACCTTAGTAGTGATAGCTTTCAGCAACCTCTCAGTTACACTCCAGTGTTCCAGCCTATGTTACCTTGATAGTGATAGCTTTCAGTAACCTCTCAGTTACACTCCAGTGTTCCAGTCTATGTTACTTTAATAGTTATAGATTTCACTAACCTCTCAGATACACTCCAGTGTTCCAGCTTATGTTACCTTAGTAGTGATAGCTTTCAGCAACCTCTCAGTTACACTCCAGTGTTCCAGCCTATGTTACCTTGATAGTGATAGCTTTCAGTAACCTCTCAGTTACACTCCAGTGTTCCAGTCTATGTTACTTTAATAGTTATAGATTTCACTAACCTCTCAGGTACACTCCAGTGTTCCTTCCAGCCTATGTTACTTTAGTAGTGATAGCTTCCAGCAACCTCTCAGATACACTCCAGTGTTCCAGTCTATGTTACTTTAATAGTTATAGATTTCACTAACCTCTCAGATACACTCCAGTGTTCCAGCCTATGTTACCTTAGTAGTGATAGCTTTCAGCAACCTCTTAGTTACACTCCAGTGTTCCAGCCTATGTTACCTTGATAGTGATAGCTTTCACTAACCTCTCAGATACACTCCAGTGTTCCAGTCTATGTTACTTTAATAGTTATAGATTTCACTAACCTCTCAGATACACTCCAGTGTTCCAGCCTATGTTACTTTAGTAGTGATAGCTTCAAGAAACCTCTCAGATACACTAAAGTGTTCCAGTCCCTAGTAAATGTGTTCTCACTTGCCTGAGGTGGGGGTGGTAAACTATTGAGTAAAATCCAGGTCAATACTTTCGGCCGGGATATAAACTATTACCTCCCCGCCATTAGCAAACTAAGCTAGATGATCCAGGCATTTAGTCCCCTCGATCACCGAATTGGGTGTGGGTTGACTCAAAAACTCGAATACTCAATTTATTTGAGTTGTTTCACTATGGACTCCTTCTCAAGCAACTAATCATATCAGCACTTCCCGAGCCACAAAATGTCTACTAAGGTAACAATCTCGTGTCGTCTGGCCTTATGGTGAGGAGGAGATTAGGGTTTAAACCTGCATTCACTCAAAGTCGTGAACATTTCCTCTACATTCCACCCTCCTCATCCTACCCCAAGAGTGTTACCATGTGTTAATAGTCCGGACGGGTAGTAAGACACAGTGCACAGAGCATTGTGATTGGCTGCTCTCGTTTCTCTAAACGTGTCCTTTCTGGCTAACCGGCCAAATTTTCAGTGAATCCCATTAGCAGAATGAACTTGTTGAACAAGGAAAACAGTTGAATGCGACTCCTTCTAGAGCGAGAAAAATAGCCTCCA
>JBCFYV010004991.1:0-16813 GCA_039000515.1 Timema cristinae
AGGGTAAACCCATATTTCTTTGGGATACATTTTCAGCCAGACTGGGAATCGAACCTGGAGTTCTAATCTAGGACCTATGGACCACGGGGTGATGATGGTGAGGTAGAGGTTCAAATCTATCAGATGAAATGAGGTTTTTTTAAAAAAAAATATTTCCCCTGCTCTCACCCACATAAATACAAGTACAGTTCCTCTAAATTACATATATTCATCCTAAAACATTATCATATGAGTAAAACCTGCATGGATAGTTAAATTCGGTGAAATTTGTTTTTAAAATAGAAATGAAAAGATACATTTAATTTTCTAGTGACAAACGTCCAATATCTCATAATCTAGAGTTAACAATTATTTAACGATAACGATACATTCTCTGTATAGAAACTTATAATTTTTGACTTATATAAACATACATATAAATGTACTTGTGTGACTGACTGCATAACACAACTTTTTTCTTTAAGCTAAGCAGTTTATAATTTATTTTAAATGTAAAGCGTTGATTAACTATTTTTTAAATGAAAAATATTCCAAAATAATTTATTTACCTTGATTGTGGAGATACATTGTGCCTAAGGACTAGGTAGTGTTGGAGCGGATGGTTAGTAAGACGCAGCTCACAAAGGAAGACAATTGGAATGTGGTATAATTGCTTGAACAGAGATATCTAATTTTATGGTTTTCATTTTATATTTTAATATCACAAAGCTAAATATGGAGTAATTGATTTTTAGTTCGCAGTAAAAACTTGCTAGTTGTATTTCCCCTTACACGTTAACAACTAGGTATCCATTCCCGGGCTAAGTAATTAGAGTGATCGCAAACAAAGCTATAAGACCTTGAATCAAATCTGGAGGGAACCCACAATGATATTTAATATAAGTATCCATTGTGTATACAGATCCCTAAGTCATACAAGTAATGAACTACAATTGTTTTAGGGTGTCATAATGTAAAATTTTATTGTAAATTAATTTACTGTTGGTGACCTGGTGGTCTAGGGGTACGGTGTCAGACTTCTATGCTGGCGGCCGGGGTTCGATCCTCGGTCCCAGCACAGATTTATTCTGATTTCCAAACCTCTCCTACACCTCTGACAAGACATCTTGTGAATGATGTGGAATGCCAGGTCGCCACCGTGGTTCGGATTCCACGTTAAACTGTAGGTCCTTCATTTCATCTCACAATCAACCCTACCATTACACATTAGCGTAAGTGCGTATTACCCGAACGGGTAGTAAGACGCGTGCTAATAATAATAATTTACTGTTAATGAATGATGGCGTGTTAGTTCTTTCATACTGGGAGGCAGGGTCTCCCGGTCAATCTTGCAGCATTTTTTAGTTGGTTGCGTAAGAAAACTGCATCGTCATGGAAAGTCAAGCCTACCTTTCATTACTCAACTATGGTACAGCCTAAAAGAAAGGACATAGTTTAATCCGTCAAGGTAAGATTTCTACCTCTCAGGTAAATGGTATTAAGTTTTTATTTATTGTATGTGTTTCATATGAAGGTAGAGACATGAGTATTAGAGAAAATAATTGAATTAAAGTAATAAATGCAAGATGTATAGAACAAATAAGGAATTTAAATTAGAGTGTAGAAACTAAGGGTGATCGCGGGACCTTTGATAAATGTAAAAGTCGATCGAGGTGCAAAAAATGTTGCCCATTTTATATTACGAGAGTTAAAGTTTTATGGCCAGAAGTGAATTTTGAAAGATATTAAATTATAATGCGCCGAAAATAAATGTTGATGCTTACATTTTAATGAAAGTTGTAGCTCAGATGCTAGCACCTCTTACTAATTGAAAGTTCCCCCAAGATTGAAGCTAAAGGACACACTAGATCATTATATATGGCTCACACCCAGCAAGAAGGATGGTAGGGAAATAGGAAAATGGAGTTAAGGGAATATGATGTGGAAGGGAAAACACCTGATAAACTATCTGTGGTTGCTGGTTTGTTTAGCAGTCACGCCCACTAGCGAATTTTACCGAAACTGTAGTTTCGTAGCTAAGTTGCTTGTGTGTGTTGCTGCAGCCACCCGTGTCTAGTTGTGATAGCAATTGCAGGTCATAAGGAGTGACAGAAACAAATTTGGTAAAATGGGACAGTTTAGGTGAGATGAGGGTTACCCGCCAATTTTGTACATGTGTTCTATTAAGAATTCCTTATAGCTAAGCACAACGCGACACATTTAAAATCATTATATTCATAGGATTGATTTAATTTATTTAATCCGCTTATTTATCATGTATATAATATAATGATAGTATAAATATTATGTTTTTTGCGGAGTATTTATTTTACTTATACTTATCTTAAGGCTGTTAATCAATGACTATTTACTATAAATATATCATTCCTTCAACGAACGAAGACAACTTACGTAATGGTGAAAACGGATGTTGCTTAATTTAATGAACACACTTTTTTATGTCTTTCTTTTTTAAGAGAAGAAACCGAAGTTTATTTCTTTTAAATATCACCACCAACAATGAACGAAGACATTCCTTTAAATGTTTTGAAACAAGAAATTAAAACCACTATTTTGTATTCACGGCGATGTTCTTCATGTGCCATAACACAGTATTTTTCATTGCTCTATTGATGATGACTGTTATTCTTCCTTTCACTTTGTGATAGTAAAATATAGACATTTCACCTCTTCCATTGCGTATTATTAATCTTCTGAGACACCCGCATGTAAACAGTTTTGGCGGTAAGAATGAAGAAATTACTATTTTAAGATAAAGTTTCCTTATTTGCTTGGAAGAAAAGGAGGAGATTATTTAAATGGAAAACCTCTTTACACTTTACTAGTTTTTAAACCATAATCTCAACAGTATCAGTAAATTAGACTATCTGAGACTATTGTCCCTGTCCAAATGCTCACATATTGAGGACCATAACTATTTTTAAAACAGTGAGTAGGCATGGGCTAAGAGCACTAAAACTTTCGTCATCATACTAAATAATAGGTGCCGAGGAAGGGATTTTTCTATCTTGTATAACTTTGATGTTTTATTTAATAATTAATGAGAGAATAATTTATTGATGGAGGGATATAAAGAACACTTTTACAAACATATAGGCCTAACATACATGTTTACAAACATACGAAAATATTTCCTAGATATTTATAATAGATTAAGATGAAACATATATAAAATACTAAATATATTAATAAGAAAAACCAGAATTCGAACAAGCTTTCCTTAATCTGAGTCAACTGACTAAGATCTAAAACCACGGCGAGGGTCGTTATAATATTTTAAAACAACTTTTTTCCGAATTTATACATAGTAATTAGGTACCTACTAGACCTAAAACGGTCAAGTGTTTTCTGATATTTGACATAATCGTCTTCAATTAATTAAAGAGCTTCGTTTGTTCTACAAATGTATGTCAACTATAATGTAAAGTATCTATTCATTAAGCATTTTTGTTAATATAATCTTTATTATTATTAGGTGTTTATCTTATGACAGATCCATTCCTTTCTAAAATTTATTATTATATTATTATTTATATTATTATTATTAATTATAGCACCGCGTCTTACTACCCGTTCGGGTTTTATACGCACTTACGCTTAATGTGTAATGGTAAGGGTGATTTTGAGATGAAATGAAGGACCTACAGTTTAAACGTTGGAATCCGAACCACGGTGACGACCTGGCATTCCACACATCACAAGATGTCTTGGTCAGAGTGTAGGAAGGGTTTGGAAATCAGATAAATCTGTGCCGGGACCGAGGATCGAACCCCGTCCGCCAGCATAGAAGTCTGACACCTTACCCCTAGACCACCAGGTCACCCCCCTTTCTAAAGTGAACCTAGAATCGACAATGCGCACTGTTCTCCTACCTCCTTCTTTAGCGCACTGTTTAGTCATCCCATAGACAAAAACCCTATTTAATTTATTTTTTCCTCTCCATTCGGTTTATCATACATTAATTACAGTTACTGAATAGGTGTAAAAGGAAGTTGTAATTTTAAAGTAAATGTAGCCCTAGTAAAATAAATCTTAACCTACTGAAATTTAAAGCCGTATATTATGATAGAAGCAACATATAATATTTTATAAGTAAAGAACTTACTTTATTTTACTATATAATACTATCAAATACTATATTATATTCAAAATTGGTTCTCGCGCTTCACCGGCAAATCTAATTCATATTGATCCTAATGCCTAATACTGTAATATTCACACGTTCACCGAAAAACAAGAGAACTGGTGTCATAAAACGTTATCTAAACCAATCACAAGATATCACTGTAGGCCACTATTATCGCTCTACATTAGTAAAAGGCAATCGACATTTTCTCGCGCGCTTATCCATAAAATAATGCTTTGGGAGAACCATTACAATTAAAAAACCAGAGCCAACTCAATCACTGTTCAGTCCTTCTAACAAGAGAGAAAAAATCAGAGAGCCGCATTTACTGTTTCAAGGAGCTAAAATTAATTCTTTAAATGTAAGGTGGCCCGCTCGATTTATTACCCATGTAATAATGTTTCGTGTCTCAAAAAATATGAAAACATTCATCTTGAAGAGGTTGTTTATAATAATTTAAAATAAAATAAAAGTTAATGATAAGTTGTTTCCTAGTTTGTGTTTCAAAGCATCGTGTACCAACAAACATTTCTGTAAGTGTCTAGATTGTATGTGTCACTCAAGCAGATACTTTTTTTCTAATTTCGGCAAAAAAGTAAATTAAGATTTAAAAAAAGTGTCCAAAAATTAATATACACAATGTTAAATGTTTGTTCGTTTTCTAAGATCTAAAATAAAAGAAAGCGACAGGATATATGTTAGCTAGCTAAATGATGAAAAACACAAATTTTCGTCCTATTATTTTACGGTATAATATGAACCAACATTCGATATAAACTAGAGACCTAACCCAAACACATTTGTCCAGTCTGAACAATTTTATTTTAGTCTAAAATTAAATTAAGTTTCCCCCACCCTCTATTGTTGGCACGTGGTATAGCTTTCTAAATGTAAAGTAATTTTTGGTTCTTTTCCATTTTTGAAGAGTCATAGTTTGAATCCCGACACAAGATGAAGTAAGGATGATTTTTTCCTAAATGGTTTCCTAAGCTCCCTCCACTAAAAATACGGCTCAAATCTAAAATTACAACTAAATAATAACCCGGTTCAATGGCCAAATAGTCTAAGGAGTCAACTCGTCTTAAACTGGCTTACAGGTAAAAGGGAGATCTGGGTTCGAATCTCAGTCGGGTCTACTGAGGGTAGTTTTCCCTAAAAAAGGTTTTCTCTCCTCTCCTTTCACGCAAATGCGGATATATTACCTATAAAATGCTTTCGTTTTCATTCCTTCTCCATTAGAGTGATTTATAATACCTTAACAGGTAGTAAGACGTGATGATACAAATAAAAAATATATATTTTGATAATACTATTCGCTTATAGTTCATACGGATTGTAAAACATTAACAAAATTCTAAAACATACAAAAATAGAGCTACACTGGTGGTGAGTCTCAGATCTGCACGTGTGTATGTCAAAATTAGCACTCGACAAGTAGTATAGTTGAAGTCAACTAAATTCTCGCTTTTTTCACCGGCTATTATTCGCTTATTCGCTCCTCTCTGCAGTGCAGGGGCTCGCTACATACCCTTTACGAAACGTTAAACACACCCATTTATATCACCGCTATCTCGGCCATTAAATATTAAATAGAGATCACGCAGTGCTTTTAGGCACTTAATTATTTCCCCCTTGAAATTAAATTTAAGCTAACCCCGCAAATCACACTTGCATTATGGAAATGATACAGTCTGTCCTTGTAAGTTTGTGTACACCATTCTTAGTAAACAAAAATTTAACACACATGCTTTATTTTGGTATCCAATCTGCTTTATTACCAATTTTATATATCAATTTTTCACAAAAGCACATATTTTATTCATGTGTTGTAATTTATTTTTATTCATGTTTCTCTTATTTTCTAATTTTAATTATTCATTTTATCTATTTTATTCCACAACCCACTTCACTGGCCAAATGGTCTAAGGCGCCACTCTCATATTATAACTAGGCCTGCTAATTGATGGGGTGAGATGTGGATTAAAAAACCGGTCAGGCCCTACTAGAGGGTGGTTTTTTCATAGGTAGTTTTACCACTCTTATATTTAAGAAAAATGTGGTTAGAATACTTCTGAAAAACTACTTCTTCAATCTTACCCCATCATAGTAATTACCATATAAGCAAAATAATTCCGAACAGGTAGTGAGACGCGGTGATAAAAAATAAATATAAATATAATTTCATACTTTCTTTCAATTGTTCAAGTCAAAATTCTCTTTGATATCCCATTCTTTGGTTATCAAACATCTCACCTTTTGTTATCGCCCTTTCGAAAACACTGTGAGCTTACCTTCAGACACTGCATCATAAAACATAACGTTTTTTTTTAAAAAATATTCTACGTCTCTTAAGGACTGTAATTTTAACAGTATGATTTAAGAGTTTGGGTCGTCCCCATGTTTTGGGAAACCCTCTTTTTTAGATCCAACTCGAGTTTAGAAATTCCCTTTTAAAACAAAAAATTTTTTTTTCTCCTTTTTCAACATTGGGAACACTTTCGCTCTTAAGTAGGGGTTTTAAATTTTAAAAAATAGGGGAAAATTAAAAAAAAAAATTGTTCTAACATAAACTTTATAAATTTTTTTATTTTTTGGGATAAGGGGGGAAAACTTTTTGGGGTTTAAAGGGAAATACAAACTTTTAATAGTTTTTTGCAAGGGGGGGAAAAAAATACAATTTCAAACGAAAAAAAAACAGTATCAAAGCACTCGACTTTAAACTCAAATCTCAAGTTCCCGTGACCGGGCAAGGTTTCAGAGTTAAATTTGGGGCCTTACGTGTTCGGGCACCTATTTTTTAATGTAAAAATGGAATAAAACAAAAAAAACACACACAAAATGCAATTGGCCCCCCTAGAAAACATCCTTTGGACGTTTTAAAAACACCTAGATTTTAAAAAAACAAGGAAAAAATTTGAGTCCCTGGGAAAAAATTTAAACCTAAGTATAATAAAATTTCAAGGATAAAATCCCAAAAATGGTTTATCATAAAAAAATAATCATAATCATAATCATCAATTTTCAATTTATCATCCAAAAAACAAATGTTCCATCCTTGGGGGTTGGGTTTACACTTTAGTAAAAAAAAACCTCCCATCTCCCTCTATTCTTCCATTATTCTTCCTCCTAAATTTTGATCCCAAATTTTTCTCCTCTTTTACTTAAAACACTTTTTTGTTTTTTTCCTTTCCATTTTCCCCGCTTTTATTCCCTTTCAATTTTTTCCTACATGCTTCATTTCCATATTTTTGTTTTGGTATCCTCAAACCCTTTTCCCCTTTCCCCATTACTTACCCATAACCATCTTTAATATTGCTTTCTTTACTATCTCGGTTTTTCTCCCTGGGAGCCAAATCTTTTTCCCGGAAAACCTCTTTCCGTAAACCTGTTTAAAACCCTTTAAATGATAAAACAATTTAAAGGGCAATTTGAGAACCAAAAAATTTAAAAACAAAATTGACTTCAGCCACTACGGGCCCATACCGACCGAGCGGGCCGTCGTATATTTGGGGAAAAAAGGTGCCAACAATTGGGGAAAAGGGGGTGTCCAAAGTGGTCAGCACAAAAGAGCCCTCTAAGCCGTTAAATATAATTTTTTTTTTAAACCCCAAACTGCTACTTCTTTAAATTTAAATTTGCTTAGCTGAAAATTTTAAAACCCGCGTCCCAAACTCATTGCTGCACAAAAGGGAAAAATTTTTTAAATTTTGGCCCGGGTTTCAAAAACCCCGGGAAATTTGGATATATTTTGGGCCCAAAAACTCTAAAAACCCTTAGACCACAAAAAGAAAGGGCGAAACCCAAAATAAAAATTTAAAAAACCTTAAAAACTAAAAAAAAATTTTTTGTTTAATGATTTTGCACTAGAATTATTTTTCCTTAAAAATTCAAGGTCACTCAAAAAGTAGTTTGAATTTTTATTATTTTATTTTAAAAAAATACGTACTAAAATTTAAAAAACACATTTTTTCATAACTAGAAAAAATTTTCCCCCGTGACACAATTTATAATTTTCATCAAATTTTTTTTTAAATTTTTAGAACTTTTAAAAATTTTAAAACCAGGAGTCATTGGGGTTCGAATTCCTTTTTCGATTGAAAATTTTCTTTTTAAAAGTTTTTTTTAATTTTTAAATTTTTTTTTTTAAATTTTAGACCCCCCCCTATTTCTTTTATCAAAATAAAACTTAAATTTGCATTTTTTAAAAACCAAAAAAAAAACCTTTAAAAAAAATCTCCTGGGGGTGATGGTTTACTTTGGTGTTAATAATGTTAAATTTCGAAACGCTTTATTTAAAGTTAAACAAAAGTTACAAGATTCAAATCTCTGCCTTTGTAAAGTAAATTGGTTTTTTTCCCCCTTACTCTCTCTACACCAATGTATTAAAGTAAACTTAATTTAAAAAAATTTCCACTAAACCCTATCCCCTCAAATTAGGTGGCTATGAACTACAATCCACATCGGTGGTCACATACTCTAGAACGCCAGTTCTCGCTAAAAATACTGAATTTCCGGGTGATGGCAGGCCAAGTTTTTGAAAACGGGGGGGGGGAGGGGGGGGGGGGGGGGGGGGGGGGGGTGGGGGGTGGGGGGGGGGGGGGAGGGGGGGGGGGGGGGGGGGGGGGGGGGGGGGGGTGGGTGGGTGGGGGGGGGGGGGGGGGGGGGGGGGGGGGGGGGGGGGGGGGGGGGGGGGGGGGGGGGGGGGGGGGGGGGGATGGGGGGGGGGGGGGGGGGGGGGGGGGGGGGGGGGGGTGGGGGGGGGGGGGGGGGGGGGGGGGGGGGGGGGGGAGGGGGAGGGGGGGGGGGGGGGGGGGGGGGGGGGGGGGGGGGGGGGGGGGGGGGGGGGGGGTGGGGGGGGGGGGGGGGGGGGGGGGGGGGGGGGGGGGGGGGGGGGGGGGGGGGGGGGGGGGGGGCGCAAAAATAAAATAATCCTCATTTTATGTAAAAAAAAAAATAAGAATTGCTAAGCATGGATTTCTAGTTTATTTACGTGTCCAGGAACTAAATTTCTTTTATAAGTAAGTCAAGACCTAGAGTAATAGTTTAATATCAATGAATATTTTTATTTATTTTTTATAAGAGCTTAAATTTATTACAGATTTTTATTAGAAGTTGAAATATCCCATATAAAATTTGTGAGGGTTTTTCATGTTTTTTTTTTTATCACCCCGAAACCCTCAATTTCGTTTGCCCTCCCCCAAAATACTGGAACTATATCTCGGTGTTCCAAATGTGAATATATCATGGCTCTCAAATTTCTCTCTAAATAAACCGGTATGCAGAATTGTATTATTTTAAAAAACTATTATATCCACATCCTTAAAACCCTTATTATAAGAGTCGTTATTTATATAAAAGGTAGTAGTGTAAAGCAAAATCATATCATAATTTTATATATTCGTTTAATAAAATTTTGTACTAATATCTCTGTGAACAGTAGTCCACTCTCTCACTTACTTCAGTGGACGAAACAGTCTGAAGGAGCTAATTTCTCGCAGTATTATTATTATATAGCAACCGCGTCTTACTACAACCCGTTTCGGTTTTATTACGCAAATTTTTCGCAGTAGACTAGACTGTTGATGAATTTGAGATTGAGGTTCCGAATCTCGGTCGGGTGTTACTGAGGGTTTTTTTTTTTTTTAAAAAAAAATGGCTTTCCACTCTTTCTTCCGCCACTTTAAGATCGGATACACTTCCTCTAAATTATAACCTTATCAATCCTTATCACCGTTAGTACATAAGTTGTATTAAAGGACCCGTGCTAAAAAAATGGAAAATTTGTATTTATATTCCATGTTTTTAATAAATCGTTAAAAGAATATTATGAGATTTCTCTTTTGATTTAAAGATATAATATTTACTTCAATTTCTTCTTAGATTAAGAAGTAAGTAGTTTTTCTTTGATAATGAATGATTACACAAAAAAAAACAAATTAACACAGTAATTCAATAAAATATATCAATCACATGGCTTAAGACGACAGTCTTACAATATATTTCGACTTAAAAAAAACTTTCCTAATTTATTCAATAAATTGCCTACAATTGTTTAATTAAAATAACCGTGAGATGAGTATAAAATAAATAAAAACCCTTTTTAATTGTCCCCAATTATAATTAAATCGGATAAGCAAGATCTAAAGTCCTAAGCTAAAAAAATATCTATGTCAATATTTAGTTAAAATGTTCAGATTCATTTTGTAGTTATCAATAATAAACAACTAAAACATACAGACATTTTTAAATGGCGGCCATCCTCCCATGTGGATTATAAACATTACCAATATTTATGGAAAAACCATTTACTGTGCACACGCGTTTTTTTTTTTTTTTTTTTTATAGATCCATAGAATGTCCCCTCTCAAATTTTCGTTGAAATTGGTCCACGTATTTCACAGTTATCACGAATAAAAGATTCGGAAAGTCAGACTTTAGAGACAGAACAGAAAAAAATTTCCTAATAGCTCAAGTTTAAAAACATTACATCACTTCGCTCGATAAAAAAAAAAAATAATCTTGTATATAAATTTTTTCACTAGCCTTACTTTAATTTATCTTTTATAAAAAAAAAAGGGAAAAAAAAAGAAAACCACAAGACACAATCTTCTAAGTTTCTATAAATAGAGTCCGATTATAAAAACTTTTTTTAATACTAGGGGGTATAATCCTATGATGTAATTACAAAGACATCATTGGAGCACTTCTTGGAATAGCTTTTGATTTGTCGTTCTCTATTCTGTGTCCGTGTCCCCGAGTCTACTGCGTGACTGAGATTCGCAATCAGAGCATCAAATTGGCGTCCATCACAACCCCCACTCTCATTCCCTCTTAATCTCTAATAACCCCACCTTTTTTTAATTCCTCTACTCATCTCTTATTAAAAAAAAAAAAACACAAGTATAAATGAATACTAATAAAGCATACCTTAGTAATTTCGAATTTATTTTAGCAAAAAAACTGAGTTTGTGAACAATACCCTAATTTCTTTTATACTAATTTTTATTTTTAACGAATAAAAAAAAATAGATGAAAAGTGGTGTGGGGAAGATAAAATCTAAAAAAAAAAAAAGTAATATCAATTATATACCTTGTAAGAACCGCCCTATCTGCTCGAAGTTGGTAAATTCGGATATTTGAACGGATAGGGCGAAAGGGACTAAATCCCCTCAATGCACGATAGGTCTTCTTAAGATATCTAGAACTTGCGTGCAGAGAGGTCTTGTTTGACGTGGTCGCGTTTCGTTTTCTAGTCACGTGATAGAATGGGAAGATAAACGTTGGAAGAGGGGAGAGGTCGTGAGTTAGTGAAAAACGAGATGGGATAAAGAGGGGTAAGTGTAAAGAAGAGGGTTAACAGATTGAAGTTCCAAGATCCCGTTCTTATTGCCTGGACTTTTCCCCTTTCCCTATTGGTCCTAGTAAGTAATTAAACCTAGCCTTGGTAATAAAGCTTCAGGGGGGATTAAATAAGGAAAGGGAAATCTTGAAAAAGGTATTCAGGAATTCCCTCTAAAATATAATAATTAGCCAGGGCTGTGATCAAAGGGCATAAGAAGAAATCTTGATTTATTTTCTTCTCTTCTACATATAGGCAATGTCCCTGAAATATTAAAAAAAGGGCCTCAATATAAATATAATAAGAATGGGGCCTTAAAATGATCATTACAAACTAAAATTAAGTTGCTGTATAAAACAAAAAACAAAACTATTTTTTTCCATTTTTTGAATTGTCTAAGTACGGGTTTATGCGGGCGCCTTTAAAAAGGTTTTTTATTTCCATCATATTACGAACCAATCTTTTTTAACAAGACACCAATTTATTTTATTTAAACCGCTTAACGGAATGTTGATTCAACATTCAAAAACAAAAACAGGTTGTTACTACTGTATAAAATTTCCTATAAATCCCTTGGCGCAACAAGCGGTCCTGCGACCAAAAGACTGGGGTGGTGAGTTCGCAGACCCCGCGGGATAATACAGTGTTTTCCCCCTAGATGCGTCTCAGGGGCTCCAGTCGTGGTATTTTATAATGCAGTACAGATCGTTCCTCAGTTATTAAAAGTCTTTCCAATTGTATTTTATTTTTAAAATGTTCCATGATATTTTTGTTTTTTTTTTGAAATAGTTTAGATAAAAAAAAAACTAACTTGATCCGACCAACTATTCTGAGATCCTTCTTTCCCACGGTGATGTCCTTCACATGTTGGTTTCCCGTTACACTGGCGAAGATTTGTCAAAAAATTAACGGGTGCTTTTTTTTTTTCCACTTTTTTTTTCAATTAAATTTTGGGTCTTCTTCTATGGAGAAATTTCTTGGACCATTTTCCAAAACCAGCCCAATCAAACACCACAACTAAATACAACTCTGCTGAAACATGCGCTGGCTCGGTAGTGCCAGACGCAAACTCTGGTGGCAAAGTCAAGTCGCGTCGAAGGAAGTGGCAAAATAAAAAAAATGTGGAAACCATTCCAGTCCGCCAACGCGAGGCCCACCAAAAAAAAATAATAATGTAATAAAAATTTTAAATGTGAATATAATTAAAAATTTAGGGAAAGGAGGAAATTATTAAAAATATATGAAAAAAAAATATTTTAAACTTTTACAAAATATATTTTTCTCAAATTTGGATTCAAGACCAAATATACATTCATAACACGGAGGTCAATTCGTGGACAAAAAACAACAAAATGACTTATATTATTTAAGAATAAAATATTTTATTATTAATGAAAATCTTTATTGTGAGAAATCTCTTTTGGCTTGTGGGAATATGTTACCAAAATGGAAAATTTATTTGGTTTTCTAAAATTGCTAAATTAAATTTGTATGTATATTTGTTTTTATAATGAATTACATAATTGACGTGTAGTTTTTTAATTTATATATAAAAGGAAAAAAAAAACCAAGTTTACTAAAGTTGTTTTTTTTTTCATTGCAAATTTTATTTTTGTGGTAAGATTTTAGTAAACAGTGACTATGATAATTTTATTTTTTTATATTATCTATGTATGTAATTTTTATTTTATCCATTCCGCTATTCATAATATTAGTATTCTAAATCTGAGTAAATATAAATGTTTTTTTTATTAATTTGAATATGTATTACTAAAAAATAAAAATGAGCTAAAAAATATTCACCATTTCCTTTCTTAATATCTACTATTTTTTAATTCTCTGGAATGATTTTTTTAACCCGCAACTAATTGTAGAATATAGTGTTGGATTTTTACTTCCCCTTTTTTTTTTTTTTTTTTTTTGCGCCCTTTTTTTTTTTCCGTTACCCTTCTTTCTTCTCCATTTCTTTTTGGAGGGCAAAAAAAAAAAAAGAACAGAAAAACGGAAACTTATTTATTTTTTTTCCACGCAACCTTTAAACGGATACATTCATTCGGCGCCTATTTGCGCGCATGCATACTGCTTTTTGTTGCTGCTTAAAAAATTATTCCATGTCTTCTGCTTGTGGGATACATTTTGGGCTTGTTTTTTTGTTGGAAATACTCGTGTGCGGACAGGGTGGACGTCTATTGTTTCTCGCTGTGGATGACTGGGACTCCGAGTGCTTTTTTCTGCTTTTCGGGCATAGCTGTAAAATAAACACACTCGAATGAAAGGCACGGTGGGGAAAAAAAGACTCAAAAGTCATTAAAGGTTTTTCTTCCTCCTTTGCATTTTTATTAAATTTGTTTATTTATAATTATTTTTTTCTTCTCCTTTTGTTTTGTTTTTTTCTTTGCCCATTTAAGTAGAGCTAAATTCATGATAGTAATTCGTATATCCTAATGTTATTTTTTTTTTTTTCGGTTTGCTGGACATTTACCTTTTATGAGGAGATTTCATTTTATATTAACACACACATAACAACACACATATATATATATATAATATATATATATAATATATATAAATATATATATATATATATATATATATATATATAATATATGAGTGTACCTAGAAGGTTTTAAGGTTTCATGACTAATTAATCTGCCTCCATTTAAATAGAGAACACACTTATTTATATTTCAGTCTTGAATAAATTTTAACACAGCATAACTATAAGAATATACCATGCGTAAGATCACAGTTGAAATAAAAATATTTAGACACAATTATTTTTCAACAGAACTATAAGAATAATAATTAATAATAATAACTATAATTATAAAATAATATCTCACTTAGGTTAATTATTTATAATTTTTTAATCATCTATCATTAGTAATATATGCCCTAGTTTTTTTGTAATTGTTCAACAGTATGTATAATTATTTAGGTCTAAATTGATTAATTTTTTATCTTGTTATTATACTTGCTCAAAAGGTACTTGTATAACCTGGCCTGTCATATTTATCATGAATGTTGACCAAAAGCACTATAATAATATCAAGAAATTGAAATTTAATTTTATTTAAGAAACTATTACTACAAAATCTCGTCTTTATTTGGGGGAAGTTAAAGCTATCGCCTTTTTCTTACACTCAACCCCTTAGTAATAAAAACAAGTTAAACCGTAAATAAATTATTTTGTTATAATTTTTTTCCATATAATCACTGTAATAATAAAAAATTGTTGTTTTAAACAACCCACTTTGGTGATCACTTGGAAAATAAGGTAAAACCCTCATCTAGTCTGGATTTTTCCGATGACGGGGATGTTGGAAATTTAAAATCTCTGCCGGAAAATACTAAGAGCAAAAATTTTTATTAAAATAGTTTCCATTATTTTCTTTAGACATTCTTTTTTAATTTACCTTTTTTTTTCCTAACCATTCTTATAATTACCATGCATAAGCACGGACGGCTAATAAAAATGAGAATGTAAAAACAAATTGTGATTAATTATTTTATATTCGTATATTTAGACTTTGAAATAAAAAATTTAATTCAAAATTTACTGAAAACAACGAGACCATTCAAAACTAGTCAAAATTCCAAACGGTTAATGTAAAATCCCCCAATTTTACCCTAAAACGTTTTTAGTTGACCCTAAAGGGAATGTAATTACCATACCATATGTTAAATGCCTAGGTGAACAAGGAAAAAAGCAATAGTGGTTAAATTCAAACCAGAATAAAACGTAAAACCAACCTAGAAAAGAAACCTTGGAGAAAAAAAAAAAAAATTAAAAAGACAATTGGTGTTTGCCCGTTGTTTACACTGGCTCTTTTTGCACTGGATATCTCCTTGGCTTACTAAATCCCACAGAACTAAACCCAGTCAAAATAACCCGAACTAACATGGAGAGGTTTTATTTTCTCTCCTTGGGCTTCTTATCTGGGCTGGCCCCACCACTTTGCCTACGTTTAAACCCCTCTTTTCTTCCCCCTCACCTTTTTCTTACTACAAACCTACCTCCATCTCCATTCGTTTCTTTTGCCAGATAAAGGCCGTTGTAAGTCTCTTGTCCCCCAGTTGCTACGCAAAATCCCCCAAATTTTTATCCCTCCTGGTCCCACGAGGTAAACACACTAATTTCAAAAAAAAAAAAAAAAATAATGGGGTGTGGCTGTGTCATGGACACGGCCGTGTGGTTTTTTTTCGTGAAAAACGTTTTTATGTAAAAAGGGTTATATATTTTTTTTTTTTAAAAAAAATATTTTTATTTATGTATTTAGGATAAAAAAGGGAAGGAAACAAATAATTATTTTGGTTTTACAATATAAACTTTAAATTAATGATAAGAATAGATTTTTGATAATAATTTTTTTATTTACTAACACCTTATTAAAAATTCACTGTCCCCTACTTTTAAACTAATGTTTTAATATACAAATCGATAGATTTTAATGACAGCTGACGATTAAAAAAAACTTAAACAAACATCTTAGCTTCTCCGAGTCAAAAGTTATATATAATAGCAAATCTCGATTTCGCAGCAAAATAACCTCAAAATGGGCGGGCGCTTTCCCCCTCCCCACCACCGCGCGCGATTGGGCGTCCACTTTCTCTCGCGTATCATAATGCATTCTCTAAAAGATCCTTTAGCTAATCCAGTGGTATAATTTAATTTTAGATGTAGAGGATAATCCCAAACTAACAACGCCAAAACTGTAAATTTCCCCGATTTTAACATTAGGTTTTTTTGATTGCCCCCGTAGGTAAACAAATTTAAAGACTTATTTTCACATCCAAAAAAAAAATTTTCCCAATCCTTGTAATGTTATAACGTTTGAGACATAGATTTTATTTTATCTATAAATTATACAAAAAAAGTGATTTTTTTTTTTTTTTTTTCCCCCCACATATGTTTTAAAATAAACAAAACACAAAATTGTAATAGCTTTTTCTTCCGCCGTTCTTTTTGAGTCCCGCAATTAGTCAAAAGATATACCACATATATACAGCAAAAATGAAAGGGATGATGGAAGAAGGAAAAAAATATAGAGCAAATGTACCCAAACTTTTCGTGAAGAAAGTGATAAATTATTTCATCCAACATCAATTTTTTTTTTACAGCTTGAAAGGGATTTGTAATATGGGCCACCTCTAGCACCCCTTTAAAATTGAGACAAAAAACAATAGTGTCAACTATATGTGTTTGGCCACGAGTACACTAAAAAATTTTTAATTTCCCCTTTAATCCCTTTTTTTTTTTTTTTTTTTTAAAACAAAATAATGTTAAAAAAATTTTAATTTTTTTGGTGCGATATTTCTTTTAAAAATTTTTAAAAACCATATGGGTT
>JBCFYV010004992.1:0-16517 GCA_039000515.1 Timema cristinae
TAAATTTTAAGGTCCCTTTGACTGACAGCTTTAAAAACAAAAGCACGTGAGGGGGTCAGTAGATTGGACAAATTAAAAAATGTGGTGAATAAAACATTTCATCTCATATGATGTAAATATGTGTTTTCGAAGTGCTTGGCGTTTGTAGTCTCGGGCAGACATAACACCCAAGTGCATTAGAAATATTGATAGAAAAATAGTGCTAAACTTGATTTCAAGTCACATATATTCAGAAGCTATTATAAGTAGGGCTATCAAAAGTGAAAACATAACCATAATATTATTTTTTAAACATTAGAATTTGAGTTTTAAAATTTTTAACACTCTGATTTTCCCCCCCTCCCCCCCCTTTTAAAAAATATGTAGCATTAGAATCCCCCTCCCCCCTCAAAACGTTACGTGGTTTATGGATGACCCATTGATACTGCCCCATTATACACTTTAAAATTTAAAAAAAAGGGTAAGAGGGGTTCAATATGTTGTTTTTTGTAAATTTATTTCCTCGTTTTCATTTTTATGGGAATACATTACTTATTTAGTGAACTTATTATTACTATTTAATGGGATTGGTTCTTTTATTAGATGTTTGTTTTCAAGTTGAATCCTATAATTTGTTAAAAAAAACGTTAAAGGTAATTCATTTTAGTTTATTTATAGTCATAATAAATGTCTTAAAAAAATTAATCTCACAGGGTTTTCAGCAAGAACACTGAACAATTTGGCTGCTTTTTCTAAATATTCTTTATTGAAGGGCCCTTTGTAAGGGAGTCAAATACTGGGAAAAAAAAACTACCATTTTTACAATATTTGGGAAAAGGAGACTTCATTTTAGTGAATTTCCCAAGGGAGAAAAGTATTACAAATATACTGTATTGTTAAAAATGTTTTGGTCAGATAAATTTGAGGGTTTTGTCCTTTAAGTGTTTCAGAGATATTAAAAAAATTATTTAAAATGCGAAAGTGACTACTGTAAGTAACAAGACACAGACATTTAAAAAATGGAGCCCTCCACCTTTTAAAACTGGCTCACATGATAGACAAACATTATGAATTTATTAAAAGTGTTACTTGGAGGGATAGTGTTTTATTAGGTATTATACTCTACTAATTTGAAATGAAAATTTATGATTTAAGGGTATAACAATGGCTTTTTTAAATACTACTTCTAATTCGAAGAAAAAAAATCGGACTAGTTAATTAGTATTAATGTTTTATCAGTAAAATATCAAAAGAGTTCACTTTTTTTTTTTTTTTTAAATATAATTGTTATGAATATACTCTAGTTTAAGATCTATTAAATTTTTTTCATAAAAAAATTTTTCAATTTTTTGTTTTTCTTTATTATTTTCTATAGACTTGTGCAGAAAAATTAAGTATGATAGCATCACACCATTAGTGTTTAAACATGTCTCTTTCGCACATTTCTTCAAACACTTTTAAAAACCTAAGTTGATTAAAAAACCATTTATTAAGACAATGTTACTGATGATGTCAAGTATTGGAACCTTTAAGTATCAAATAATAGGGGCAACCCAAAAAATAAGCTTTTTAGTAATAAATCTTGCTCTAGATTGGAATGTTTATTTAAATTAACATGTCAGGTTGAAATAAGTGACTTGAAAGAGCTGGGTTTAGTTAACTTGTTGTGATGAATTAGTAAACATTTGAAAAAAACGCTGACAACTCACAACATGTTTTTCCCCTTTGTATGACAACTAGGCCGAATTAAGACTATGTAGGCCTTTTGATTTTGTTTTATCAATGGCTGAACACATTAATATCTACTCAGAGGGCAGGAAATCTGCTTGTTATAAAAGACTTAACGAGGATTTAAAGAACATCGGGTCATTGGGTACTTGGCTAGAGGGCAAACCACTGACCCGGGGTACCGAGGGTAGGGGGGGGGGGGGGGGGGGGTCACGAGTGGTTGTCATTTGAGCTAGAAAGTTAAGTATTCCTCACTAAAAGCAGAGGATCAAACGTTAAAGTTTTTAATATATTTTGTTTAACATCTTTTAACATCACATTTTTCTTATTAACTCTTGGTGCTACTAAAAACCCAAAAACAGAGCAATCAATATAATTTTGAACCCAACCATATATCTTGCCATGTCCCTACCCTTCTCCAAAAGTTATCCTGACAAATTAGGCCCACGAAAAGAGGGGTGATGACACTGTCAACTATTGGAGCATTGTAGAGGTTAGTGTAAAATTAATTTTTGCAGTTAATTAAGAGCAATAACAAAAATTTGTTAGTGGGAAATAAAAAAGAAGAAGAATTTAACTTATTGGTAGTACCATTTTGATTTCATATTAATAACAACATAATTTGCTACAATATATTCTTTAAAAAAATCTCTTAATGTGTTAACTTAAGCATAATAATCTAACGATTAATATGCATTAAAAAAGTTAAAAAAAGTTTTACAACATTTTATTTCTTTGGCAATTAAATGCTAGTGCTGTATAACAAATTAAACAACATATTTTGTTTTTGATTTAAAAAACTCGCACCCTTATTTTTTTTCCAAATAATGATAAGGTCTTAATCTTCTTTACACATTGCCTGACAGCTCTCCAAATAACTTTTTTAATTGATACCCCTTTAATGAAATATTTATATTAAACACACGGGTCACTCATTAAACATAACCATGACAAGATATCTCTTTATCGATTACAAGACCTCTAAACCCTTGTGTCTAAACACCAAAAAAGTAAACTGCAGCTGCCACATGGAACGCAGAACATACAGCAACTATGTAGATACCAAACAAACTTGTTAATGTGCATAGTTAAAGAAAACATAATGTCACCTTGACATTTTTTAAATTATGCAATTCATCGTTTTTCCCAATTTTATTTTTTTTTCTGAGAACTTAAACACAATATCCTTTTAGCATATTCACTGGTGATTGACTTATAATCATTACATGATAATCCTTATGGGCAAGACTGCTGTATATTAATACAAGGGAGGGTACTTGGTTGCAAACATTATTTGTTTTGATCTTTATATAATGGTGTGTTTAATAGTGTCTTCCTATCTAATAAGAATTTACGCTAATCAAACATATTCAAATACCTCGACTACCGTTTCTTTGGTTTAAATTCGTCGCTTAATAGACAAAAGGGCGTAACTAACAAAATTTGCAGTTTTGAATTAGCCTGCCATGAATTTCTCATTTCAAAATCTCTCATTTCAAAATCTTTAAACTGGCAAATGGGCGTAACCTAACAGGCAGTGGTCATTGAAAAACAAAAACAAAACATTGAAAGGAACAGCAAACAAATACCAAGTGACAAAAATTCTAAATGCCTCTTCAGAAAAAACAAAAACTTAGAGTTACGCTATAGAGAGTGATAGCTTTGTTCACAAATTACCCGAAATTTATGCTGGAATATAAATGGTTTGGATACGAGACACAAAAAGATATATCTAAAGATAAATTTCACTGCCAAAGGCAGCTTTTTCAAGATTAGCCGAGTGCTTTAAGCCAAATAACCATTCATTTTGTTTGTATACACCTTATGATCACTTTACCATCTGCTGTGGTGTTTAATATTAAATCTCAATATGGTATTTTCATTCATGAAATTGATTTGAAATTCTTTTCAGAGAAAAATTTCTGTGTGTTTTATATTCTATAAATTATTATTATTCATTATTAATTATTATTATTATTATTATCATCATAACTACGTCTTACTACCAGTTTGGGTTATACACATTCATATTATTTAATTGTAAGGTCTTAATACAGGATAAGTCATTCTTAAAATTTAGAATACATTTTCTCATAAAATTAGTGATATTAAATTCATTCCCCTTGAAAAATTTGAATATCAAAGAGATTTAAATATAAGAATATGATTTTAAACTGCACATGTTCATAACTGATGATTAAATTTATCTCAAATTAATTTGTTACTAAGTTAAATAGTAAAATTAAAGTTATCATCTGAAATCTATCTTTAATAAGAATCTGCATTTTCCCATTCAATAAAGGGTTATAACTGTAGGGGTGTGCAAAGCTCCAAAACTTCAACTCGGCTTTGAAATACATTTTAGCTTTGACCTTGCTCCGAAAAAAATCTAGCTTCGACAATCACGAATTTTCACCAATAATGATCAATTATTGACATTCTATTCATATGAATAAATCTGTAGTAATTTTATTCTAAGTTGTGGTAATAACTTAATCTATCAGAATAAAACTAAATATTACAAACAATTGTTTAATGATAATTTTCCAAGTAATTTTTGTACATAAAGTTATATAAATAACTAAACTATAATTTTTTTAGCCATTAAAAACTAACAAAAAATATTCAAATTTAGATTAGGTTATGAGAATACTTCATATAGTCGAATTGATTTTGCTTCGAATTGAAAAAGTGGACTTCACACACTTCTAGTCATAAGCAACTTAATTCAAGAGGCTAGGAACTATAAGTGTCACAGAGAAAATGCGTTCTGTTTAAGAGGATATTGGTCCTGTGCCGCCATTGCTCCCAAATGTGGCAAAGAAGACCGTGCAGACTCTTAGGGAAATCATGTTTACGAACAATAAAAAATGCAATAATATATTATTTTGCATTTTTGAAGAGCTTAAGAATATGGCGAGGTACCTATATTTTAATATATTTCATTATATGTTTGAAAAGCTCATAAATCCTTAATAGATTCGTTTAAAATAAATCGTGATTCAGAAATAAATAATAAAAATCTAAAAGCTATATATATACAAAATTATCTAACTAAGACGTTTCCATAAAAAAAAATCCATAGTCACAACAGAAAAAACTGAATAAATATGATTTTAAAAGATTTTTTTTTTAAACGGTTTGCTCTGTTATCTGGAGGAAAGACTCTGAACTACCCGAACGGGTGACGAGGAAAATGGTTTTGTGGAGGGGGGCAGGGGAGGTTGGTTGAAGGAAGTAAACACAAAAGGAATGTGGATAGTGCCCCGCCTGACCCACGCCTGGTGCTTTGGGCTAAAGGCAGATAAGAGAAGTCAGAAATAACTCATTAGCACATTTATGCTACAGTGGTATTGACGTTTGTCTTGAGAAGTCACAATGAATACTTCGGGAATTGACAGAAGAAGAGGCTATATATAAAATCACATCTACATTTTATGCGCCCCACGTAAGAAAAGACGAGGAATAGAATTAAAATAATATTGGAAACAAAGGTAGTCTACAAATTTATTAATTTAGAACATGTTATTCCAATTTAATTATCTATTTTTCAAGTAAAATATGTAAATCTGAATTTTATATATTAATCTATAAAATGATAATTTACAGCTAGAGAAAATATCAAATAACTTCCTAATAAATTGGGATTTTTGAAACGATGCCCGATTGAAGTATTCCACTAAACTAAATTTAGGATTTGAGATATATTAAAGGTGATATCGAAACAAATAGGCCAGCGTTTGCCTGTAGTGTGTATGGGAACACCTCAGTGAAAACAAATGTGTTGAAAAACATTCATAAAGAACCATTCTTTGACAGGTTTAAAAACTATCTATCAATGACAATTTAAAAAATCCTATATATAAATAAAGATATAAATACTATATCTTTCTTTATTTGTTCTAAACATATCTTTCTTCCAAGACTACTATAGGCTGTCGTGAATCCTAACTGTATAGTACAAACTTGTGAAAAAAAGCTAAACTGTAATGACGCACACGCTAAGTTCATTTAACGTGGTTTCCCGTTGACATAGTCATCGGGGTTCAAATCCCGGCCGGGTGTAGCTATGGTATTTTTAAAAATGTTATCTTAAATGTTTTCCATACACTTCTTCCTTGAAAATTTGGGTACATTTTAACTAAGTTTTACTTTACCCATTCCAACTCTATTAGCTTTTTAAAATGCATGTTTCCCGGATAGGTATTAAGACCCCGAGGAAAAAATAAGGTAATTTTTATTAGATACAAAATTATTGGACGTTAGGAAATTAATTGTAGTGCCTACAAAAATCACTAAGAGACTTTTTTATTTTTATACACCCACTTTGGTGGCCGCGTGATCTAATGTGCTACTCTCGCAATAGACTATAGATTGTCGATGACGGGGAGTTTAAGGGTTCGAATATAGGCCGGGTGTACTGAGGGTGGTTTTCCAAAATGGTTTACTACTCTACCTCCACGTAAATGAGGGTATACTTAATATTGATATAACCTTCCTAATCCCAAAACCCTTAGCTTAATTAGTACATAAGCATAACACCCGAACGGGTAGTAAGACGCGGTGTTAAAATAAATACTTTTTACCGTATTTTTCAATTTTAATTTTTCATACCATTAAAGAGCATTTTGGAGACAATTGCAAAATGATTTTAATTGTAATAGAAAAAAAACAAAAGTTGCTGGAGGCAGATAACGGTGATCTAACTGAGAGTCCACACATCACATCTATTGAGACTGTAGTTGTGAATGATGTTAGTTATGCCGTTCCATCAGTACATTACTTTGATATGGATAATGATAGCGCTTTTACAGAACCACAAAGGTAGGTGGATCCAAAAGACACATTTTAATATAGTTCATTTAGACTGTTTTTATGTTTATCAGACTATTCATATTATAGGCCTGCTTATAAACTAACACTGGTAATAAATTAAAATGTTATCAATGTTGACCAACAAAAAATTGGTGTATTTATATATAAAACCCTTCTTACCAGAATCTACCATTGCAAATCATAAAATCAAACTAAGAATGAGCAAGCTTTAAATAAGCTCAATGACTATTTTTTTTTAAAAAGTTTGTAATCAGATCAATATTTTTACAAAAGGAAAATAAGTTTATTTGTATATTGAATAGATTGCAATAAAACCTTGTAATAAAAAAATAAGTCTTCCTTTGCACAAAAGTGATGTACAGTATAGGCTCTTTGTTTTAACGAAGAGGTTAGTATTATTCCGGGGCAAGGTGGCCCAAATATAATAACTATATACGTACATAATATGTAGTGCTTAAAAATAGCACCATCACGATCATCAACATATCTTAAACATTGGTGGATTCCGGAGGGGGCGATAGGGTTGATTCCCCCCCCCCCCCCCGAAAGAAAAAAATCAAAAATATTGAAAATAATATCTTACTTTAATTTTGTAAAGAATGACTCTACCATTTCCCTTGCCCAAACTCCTTCATAACCTAACATCAAAATAGGAGTTTGGGAAATATCTTGAATAGGAATTTGTCACAATTTAAATCACAAATCTTCTCTCAAAAGTTTCCTGGATTCGGCTGATGTGCCCAGCATACTTCTAGCTGGAATAAATTTCATGTGAGGGAAGCATTTCTTTACAGCGCAGAAATTAGTACATTTTTAACTTCAAATTATAATAATCTTAGTTTTGCCTGGAATACTGATACATTGTTTGCTAAATCTAAGAGGTAATTATTTTTCTCTTGATTTCCTCTGAAAGTTATCCAAATCTAGTCAAAACCTTGTCTCTGCTGCAGTAAACCCGGTCACCATATTTGGTCTCGATTTCATCAAGGTAGCCTTTGAACTGTCGGTGATTGAGTCCTCTGATTTAATGAAGTTCTCTGTTTGCACTAATGTCCGTATCAGATTTCTTTAGCCCAGATCTTTTACAACCAAATTTTACTGGTGTAAGCCTATAATGCAGTGATATGCAATAAGTGTGTTGGCGTGGCAAAGTTATCACAGATGTTTTGTGAGGAGAGACACTATTCCATTATTTGCTCCAATCATTGTAGACAAATTTAGACAAATATCTTTTTGATGCCTTGCAGCAGGTCAGAACCCTTGGTCTGTCATCCATGGAGTACAGAAAGACGAGTTCTTGATAAATTTAGAATTCTTACGTCACACCTGGAGCAAATATGCTCATTTGAACGGTTGATGTTATGTCAAAGAACTCATATATGGCTAGTGAAAAGAGATGCCAATTTTTTGAAATTTTCAAAAATTTCGTTGCAATAATATGTGCAATATCTGTGACACTGCGTTACATAGATATTCGATTAAGACATATTCCCTCAAACTTCTTCACGCAATTAACACAAGGTTTTTAAGATACGGCTACCAAACAATTATTCACAAAGCCCTCATAAATAAACGGACTCGATGTCATTAGCTGCTGTTGAAGTATCGGTAGACTTACTAAGTATAAAACTTTAAAAGTTTTATTAAGGGACGAAAGCATTTAATCATATTTCGCTGACAACCTAGTCTAAGTAATATGAGAATATGCAAAGGGAATTTATTTTGCAAATTTCATTTAGTCGGTTGGCCGCAATAAATGGCATGGCGGGCCATGGGTTGTGCACCACTGTCTTACCTTATCGGTGGGAAAAAGGGTTAATTTTTGCCTTAAGAGGTCCTACTCTTCTAGAAGTCATGCTGCTGTAGTTTCTTACAATACTAAAACTCCTCTATATAAAATACACAAAGTAATGTACCAAGCTAGTCCCGGGAAGTTTACTAAGAAGATGGAGATGTGAAGACTTCGTCAAATTGAAAGAACAAGAAGTCTGCCTGCAAAAGTGAAGAAAAGAACCCATTTAGACCTAGGTTGACTAATAATGACAAAGACTATGGGCTTGTGCTCAGAAGCCTGATATGGTTACGGAAGAATTTGATAAAGAGAAAATTAGATTTATTGCTACTTTACCAAGCACATCAGAGCAACGTGAGGAGCTTGAAAGAGGGACACTTCTCCAAAGAAATAGTGGTCGATGGAAAGAAGTACGGCGAAAGCTGCTCACTGCCTCTAACTTTGGACCCGTTTGTCGACGACTTCCTCACACATCTTGTGAAAAGGCTGTTCAAGGAATGCTCTATGATGATTTTGACACAGATGCAATGCTGTACGGTAGAGATAATGAGAAGAATGCTATATTGGCTCTTGAAAATAAGATGAATGTTAAAGTTGAGCCTTGTGGGCTCTTTGTTGATCCGGAATTATCTTACTTGGGAGCAACTCCCGATGGTCTAATAGGATCTGACACCATTATTGAAGTGAAGTGTCCACCCTCAGCAAGGAACATGACACCAAAGAAGCTGTTTTAAAAAGAAAGTTTACTTTTTGGAACATAAGCAAGGAAAAAATAGAAATTACGTGCATTAACAAAAAAAACACTACTATCAAGTGAAAGGCCAACTTCACGTGACCAGAGAAGTTACTTTCTCTTTGTTTTATGGACAAATGTGGGTATAAAGGTCGAGAAGATTTTCAGAGACGATGCATTTTGGGCTAGCCACATGGAGAAAAAACTGAGCCATTTCTATCTAGATTGTCTCCTGCCAGAGCTTGTAGATCCAAGACGCAGACGATCCATGCCGATTAGAAATCCACCTTACATAACAAATGCTATTGAAGACAAACAAAAGGCTGACAAATGTAAGGCAATGGCCCTTGAGAATTCCAATTCAAAACCTAAAGTAAGGCGAAAGCTTTAGTTATTAGGCTTCCAAACGCAAATATAGAGCTAAACTCCCCTTACCTCAATTTTGACTTGTTTTTTAATCGTTTCGTGATTATGTGCTAAAAAACAAAATATATAATCTCTAAAATTATGAATAGTTATAAAATTAAAATTGTCGACTGTGTTTGTTGAAAAGTTACCTAAACTAAAATGTCTTGTATTCTATTGTGATTGTGATCGTTTTATAGAGTTCTATATAAGGGTGTGTCAAATAAATTGCTATTTGCTTCCCATACAATTATATAAAACAATTTTTTTAACTAATAAATAAAATAATCACAACATTTCTAAGTGGTCAAATGCGGGTAAATGATTGTTTTGGGTCGTATATTGACATTTCGAAAAACTTTTATCCAACTATGTTTTTAAATTTCATATAATAACTATAGTATGAAGAGAAATATGTTGAATATATTAACGCGAATGTGTTCAATTCATTATTTTATAAAATTACTGGTGAATGTATAGAATCACCAAAAGTAAAAGTAATTTACCAGTAATTTTTTTAATATACCTATTCACTTTGGTGAAAGTATGAAACATCAACGGTATTTTCTAAATCTACCATTGATTTTATAAAAGATATAAGTTATGCTGAATATATTATAAAACATAACTCGAAACTAATCAAGCCTTTACTTAGCTTATTAACATTCACCAGTGACTGATGGTAATTTTATAAAATCACCGGTGACTTTATAAAATTTTCAGCGATTGAAGTAGTGTTTTTGTAGATTCACCCAATGTAAAAGATACGAAAAGTAGCAACAGATGAATAAAGGCATCTGATTGGTTGAGCGTTTGAGTCACTCAGTACACAAGCCAGCTCGTTAATTATATTCTCAAAGATAATCTCAGTTGTTAAAAATTAGGTAATATGTTGGAAGTTGGAAGAATAAATAAACCTTAAAAATACACACCAATGTGCAATCAACATTGTTACTCTACTTATTAAAAATAAATGGTACGGACGACGGTGCACCGCACAGTCTTTCTCCATCTCTCATATTAAAATGGACTGATTTACTAAAAACTTGTAATAGTTGTGAAACGAAATAATAGATTCCCCATATTTTTACAGAAACACTCCACCAAAGGTCATAAAGGAAATAATATACACTGCTAGCTATTTAATTCCTTACTCCATGGCATTAGGTTTTTCGGAACACTTGCAGAAATATAATAAAAGGGGAACATTTTTGTCCACCAAAGAGCATAACAATAAATTTCATATTTAAAAGATCTCCAAATTTATGTTTTTATATTTGCTTATATCTCAGAAACTATTGGTTTTTTGAAATATGTTTCGAATAAAATATTTGTTATTTTTAACATTACAAAAAAAATACAGTTATAAGTATTTTCGTATCTCAAATAGTAGCGGAGAAATGATCAAAATTGGAAATTAACGCTTATGTAAAGTAACCCTAAAGTCACTTTCATAGGAAATGGAAAATTGCCATTTTGTTTGTAATATTAAACAATACGTAGATCAAAAACATTAAACAAAACATTTGGCTCTTCACTAAATATTAAAATAAAATAAACATATGTTTGTAATAATTTTCAAAACAATTAGGAGTTTTAACTTTTATTTATTTATATTTTATTTCTAGAAAAAAATTATTTCAATAAATTTATTTTGTGTAAGTGAATTTATCTAAAACTATGCAAACTAATATAAACATCCTAGGCAAAACTTAAATACACTTTAATTGACTTCAACCAATTAGAATAAAACTCTGGTAGTCCGAGATTCCGGATAATCTAATCAGGGGGGCATTTATTGGCATTCCTTTACCCCTTTCTTGAGTTAGCCACAAAAAAAGTGCCCCATTAAACTTGGCAAACAATTACTATTTCAATATTCGACGACTATTCAGAGATTAAATTAATGTTGAGGAACCAATAAATTACATTTTAGAATTAATTTCATTTCTGTCACTGATGCTTTTCCAACTACAAACTTCTTATCTAGTTTAGTCGCAATTTTACAATTACCGAGACATTTTAAAACTTCCAGTTTTTTTCCCATAGACGTGTCCACAGAAGGGCACAGGTAGGCCCCCCTTTTTGTTCCTTCAAATATTGTGTTCATTGAGGCAGGCACGCACACGCGCACACGCACACACACACACACACACACACACACACACACACACACACACACACACACACAACTGTAAGAAATCATTGCTTCGTGTGAGAAGGATGCATCTAATTCTTATTACAATTTAAAAATTGCTCTAAATAACTTCCAGGGTCTTATGATTTGATCACTCTTAATAAAATATAAAGATATGGAATAAAAAAAATCCGGGAATGGACTACTCTGAATAGCTTCCATAAAGAAAAGCTATATTTAAATATGTTCTTATAAAAAAACTTTGGGTCAGTGGCGGTGGAACAGACGGGTAAGGGGGGCACTGCCCATGGGACGAATTAGCCCCCATGGAAAGAAGTTTCTCTCTCCTAGATACATTTCAAACACTTCGACAGTATTGAATATTAAACTAAAAGATTGCCTTAAATAGAACTCCAAATGATTTCTATGTGCATTAAATTTTCAAAAATTAACTGGAGAAGACCACACCCTATAACTTCTAGAATAATGAAACTGTAAGAAAAAAATCAGTGTAGAAGCGCTCTAAATAGCTTCTAGGGTCATCTAAATAAATAAATCTAGGCAAGGGCCACTCAAGATAAGTTTAAATGGTTGTAATTTTGAAGAATTTTCTTGCTATAAATACTACTAATGGATTTTGAAAGCCTTTAATTTAAAAAAAATGGCCAGTGGAAGATCACTTAAAACATCTGCTAGAGGCATCTACTTAATTTTCTGTAATTGATACGAAAATATTGTTAGATATAGGACTCTTGAAAAAGCTACATATAGTTGTCCATGAGTAAATACAGCATTTGACAAGTACAATCCAGCTCTTGGAAGCGTCTATCTCTTAGACATATTGATAGTCATTGCAAAAGCAACTTTATTTTAACTTACATAAAAAAAAACATGTGTTTTAACGTAAAAAAAAGTCTGGCCACTCCTGCTCTAGTCCATCGGCTTTAGACTTTTTTTTTTGCTTGTGGCCCACTTCTGAGTCTTATTAACCTCTGTGAACCCCGAGCCCTGATATTGTTAATTTAAAAATAAATGTAATACTTAAATTTGTTTTGTCATTTATAATATGTATTATTGGTGTATAATATAAAAAATATTATAATAAAATCGGGATTTATTAAATATAATTGTTTAATAGAATTTTTACTCATAGAATTTTATTTATTTACCATATACACTTATGCTCTTAACATAAAATATTACAGTACTATTACCGTCCCTTTGTTTGGTGTGATTCTTGCAGCTGATGATTAGAAGCAATTTTTTGTGCATCTAGTTGTCGCTGAACAAAAATTGCATATCATTACACAAATTATTCATATATACAAAAATATCATTTTGCAATTCTATGTCAAGAGTGGCCAATGAACGAAATTGCAGTAGCTTGCGACATACAATATTACTCATGAATAGTTTTAGTTTTCTAAGGAAAGCAACAATGGCTTCTTTGCAAGATCTAAGAGTGCAAAATTTTATTCCCAACTCTTTGTTCAACAAATGTAATTTTTTGACTATATCCAATAGCTAAATATATATCACACTTAGCAGCAACAATCTGTTATCAGATTTTCTGATCATTAGAAATGATACAATATTCCCTTAAAGTGCAACAAAACGACAAAGACAACTACCTCTTGATTCTGTATGGATTAATGTGTGTTCAAATTCTTGCTCATTTTCTTTGTGACGTTATGTAACCCTGCTACAACACTCAAAAGCTAAAAGGTAGTTTGGCTCCCCATTCCGGCCCCAGTTGACCAGTCTCGGCAAGGACCACGACTCCACCAACACACCGTGGCACTGTCAATATCGGACTAGCTTGAGGGCCGTGGTTCACTCCCCGCCATGAAAGCTGTGCCGCGTCCAAGAAAAGAAGACAAACGATATGTGCGAACTGGATGCGCTCCGTCAGCAGTATTCGGAAACTCAAAGAACTATTATTCGGTGCACATTTAAAAGCACACGGAGTGTTTGAGAATATTCTGGAATCATGCTACCCTTACCCCTCTCCCCCTCCTTTGGTTCTTGTGCCTCGAGAACACATGACCTAGTCGTTGGATTATAATGGCAGGGTTCTGTATTGCAGGCACACATTGCACTCTGATCACAAGGTGAGTGACCTGTTGTAGGATAGTTAACGTCTGATTATTCAAAATTCCTTTTGACTATAATGTTCTATCTTAAACAAAATTATCGTACCGGGTTTTGTAACATTTCATTTAATTAATTATTAACTCTACATCGTTTCTATAAACTTGCTTTTTAGGCCATGGATAAATTTGATAACTTCGGACGATTTGACCAAACCGTATGTCTGTCTTTATATTGTGATCATTTTGAAGGATGTTTTGTTTTTTGTAATATTTAACTTAAAGTCTATTTTATCCGCCTTATGGATGGATTTATATATTTGAGTACAGCCATCTTGGGTCAGTTGTAAATCTGATAGCGTCGTACTTTAGATTTGTCAATTTTAACTATTTGATAGAGTATAATCACTTTTTATTTATTTGAAGATAGTTTATTATTTTTGTATATATTGGAAGTTTATCGTAGTTAAATGTGGGGCCGCGAGTCCCGGCATATTTATACTCTTTTAGGACTTTAATATTTGTACAGCCATTTGAGACATAAGATCCAAAATTAGAAACCCTTGTTGTTTATTCCAATTGTGTCCGATTACAGTTGGGGGGATGAATACTATTCGGGACCTCATTGTTATTGTTTTTGACTATTTGGGAGTCCGCCGGTAATGGCAACTTGATGTCTACCTCATATTTACCTGAGTTATTATTAGTACCTTGATCTTTATTTTGACTATCAGTTATTATTATTGATGGGGCTACTAAGAATTTGTATGAAGGTCAATTTAACTGTAGATGGTATTCATGTTTTTTAGTCGCCATTTAAGTGTGTGGGAAGGCGTCCCACATATTTCTTGGTTGTTTCGATTGCAGTGCCCAACGCTTTATAGTATCACTCTTTCATAGAGCTGTATTTTTTTATTACCTGAATAAAAATAAAACTCTCTGGTTACTACTACCCTCGTTTGTTATTTATGAGTGGGGATAGAGGGGGGGAGGGGGCAGTTAAACTAAAATAATTGATTTTGGAGTTCATTAAAATTTATGGGTTTACAGCTTTTTACAATAACAAGGGCTCATTCAAACGTCCTCCCAATTTTTTGCAACAAATGTGGACGCTGCACCATGGAGTGATGCAAAAAAAACCAAAAAATGGTTTTTTTTTTAAATGAAAAATAATTCTGTATCAGCTCCATTGAACAGCAAAATCAGTTGCACAAGCTTTGTATGTTTTAGAATATTTTGTTTTCCCTTTAAATGCTCTTAGCTTTTTCAAATATTGTCTCACGTTTGGGGTATGTCTTGAGCTTTTTGGAAAAAGAATTTTTCACTAAATGATACCTTCAAAACCCCAAAATATGCCATCAGAAGTATTTCTTTATCAGGGAAGAGTAGAGTCATCATTTGCATAGCAAATTTATCTTGTAGTTGTGCAAGTGAAATTAATTGTTTATCAAAATCATCTTCCATTTCATCAATACACATTGATACTGACTAATTGCTTAAAGGGATGATCTGAGTAATTTCATGTGCATTCTGGTTCATTACGGTTGAAATTATAACAAACATTGCAGGAAAAAGCAACGATTCTTCATCTTTGAATACTCCTTCACTAAACATTTGTTTTATTGTTAGCTTTGTTTGAAAACTATCACTAATTTTTTTGAATTAGCCCAATGACCTATCCTTCTTGTCTTTGTGTGTTTTCTCTTAGTTCATCCACAGCTTACATGTCCCTATGCTTTAATTTGAAACTGTAATCATACATATTAAACATATTGGCATCCTCTTGTCCTGTTGTGATGGAATAGAACCATAGGCAAGTTACACAATCGAATATTGCCAAATTTTTTTCTTCATCATAGTAGCCATGGATAGTCTGAAAGCAAAATAAAAAACAAATAAAAATAAATATGAAATAGTACAAATAAAAATATGTAAGCAAAACTATGAAACGATAATTGTGATACATCAGTCAGTGTCAGATAATAATGGGGGATCTTAACTCAAAAGATGGAAAAGAGAAAGCAGGTTTAAAAGAGGTGTTATGGAAAGCATGATGGAAAGATAAAAACGAGGAGGGGCTGTTGGAGCTATGTGTAAGAATTAAGATGTAAAGAGAAAGCTATAAGATCACTCACTATATTTGGTATGGGTGCAAAAGTCGATGATAGACTACGTTCTCGTGGTTGAAGAAATTATGGTGATATGTGAAAATACGACCCACGATGGTTGACAATTTATAGTGTCCTTAATTGAAAATTTCCCTTATATATGGCTGCGATGGGCTCCAATTTATAGTTATATGTGAAAATACCACTTTGGGCTACAATTTATGGTGATTTCATGCATATTACCCCACGATGGGTTACGTTTATGATGATACCCACGCTAGTTCCATTTGTTGTAATCACCCTTTCCTATGTTGTTATTGTCTGGCTAATTTAGTATAATTTCTCGAATTTATTAAAACTGATCAACCATTGTGATGTCCATTAGGCCATGCTCCTCCGAAAAACACTCTACAGGCAGTTGAATACAAATTACTATTTCATGAAAACAACTTTTAATATATATCTACTTATTTTTAATTCCAAAAATATTCCATTATTTTTAAACACAAGATTACGCCATTTTATATTAGAATTATTTCGATAAATTTGTATAAGTCAAACTACATCTACATGAGTTAAGTTTTCAGCAGAGTGATGTCGTTATTATTTGTCAGGACTTCCCTTTCCTCTATTGGGACTTGCCGGACTGAACAAAGGAGGATGTCGTCATTATGGAAAGTTAAAAAAAAAACTGATAACATCAAAAGTT
>JBCFYV010004993.1:0-18747 GCA_039000515.1 Timema cristinae
GCGGCCGGGTTCAATCCTCGGTCCCGGCACAGATTTATCTGATTACCAAACCTTTCCTTCACCTCTGACAAGACATCTTGTGAATGTGGGGAATGCCAGGCCTCCATCGTGGTTCAGATCCCACGTTAAACTGTAGGTCCTCCATTTCATCTCACAATCACCCTACCATTACACATTAGCGTAAGTGCGTATAACCCGAACGGGTAGTAAGACGCGGTGCTAATAATAATAATAATAATAATAGTCTGCATGCGTGTATTAACATTGTATGTGTCCACACGTGTAGCAAAAGGTTAACTATATCAAAGTATATTATAATATATAATAATGTAAAATGTTAGCCTAAGTAAAAATTATATGTCGATAGGATTAAATAGGTAGGGCCTGGGAGCAGGCAAAGTGATAGACAACAAAGTGGTCGACACGAGAGGACAAAGTGGTAAACAGCAAACTGTTAGACACGAAGAAACGACACGGACCAAGTGATCGACACGAGCTGGACCATGTGATAGACAACCAACCGGTAGACAAAATGAAAACAATTATTTGGAAGGCTGGGTGGGTCAAGTGGCCGACACGAGAGGACCAACTGCTAGACAAGCTCAAGTATAGGAGTACAAAGTGATAGACAACCAAGCGGTCGACACGAGAGAACAAATCTGTAAAATGACCAACTGCTAAACACCCAGAAACGACATGGACCAAGTGATCGACACGAGCTGGACCATGTGATAGACAAGCTCCCAAAATAAGAGGACAAAGTGATAGACAGCCAAGCGGTCGACACGAGAGGACTAACTGCTCGACAAACATCGAGATGAATCCCGTTAAGAGTGGCTCAAGTGACAGACTAGTTATTTCAAAACTAACAAAGTGATAAACATGGGCTTAGAAAGTTGGGTATAAGGATGGTCTGGATCCTCCTAGAAATTGCTGTCCTCCTGACACACTAGATTTAACAAGCCCAAAAAGGGCGAGGTCCCCTTATATGTGTATATACTTAAACCATCGTGTTTATAATTTTAATAATTTACTTACACATTGCACTCTTTAAAATATATTTTCTAACACTAGTTTAGTTATCATTTCGAATAAATAATAGGTTTTGATACATACAATATGGTATCTGAAAATAAATAATGTTTCTCTGAATGAAACAAGTTATCGGATCTGAGGAAAGGAGACAAACGTTTTGTTATAAATGGTAAAATCATACTTTAAGAACTAACAAGATGAAATAAAAAATTATATAAAAGAGCAACTGCCAGAAACTAAGTTGGTAGCTTATGATCAGGGTTCGATTCCGGTCAGTTACAGTGAGGGTGATTTTTCTTAAAAGGTTTTCCACTCTGCCACCACGCAAATTCAGGTGCACTATAAATAAATTTAATCTTCCTCATTCTCAACACATTAACGTAATTAGTAAATAAGCGTATAACCCGAACAGGTGGTAAAGACACAGTGATACAAAAAAAAATCTAATTGCATTAATGGATTAAAGAAGAAATGTTGTTATTATAAGATGTGTACTCTAATTTGCATTTAGGGAAAATATAAACCATTAATGAAATATCAGCCTCCGTATACCCGGCTGGATTTGAAGCCTGATATCCCCGTCATTGACAGTCCGGTCTATTTTGAGAATGACGCCTTAGACCATCAACCATCAAAGCTAAGAACATTTTGTTGATGTTGCGTTAGCACCAGGTTTATTAATGGGTTAGAATAAGGAGCTGAGCTAAGCTAAGATGAATTAATCCCGCATTAGTGTAAAAGTTAGATGTAAAAATCACAAGGGTGGTAACTATCAGCCCAATCCACTCAGTCGGAATGATTACTCTTATTCAAGCTATTCTAAAACCTTATTAGACCGTATGACAAACAGCGTTTTTAGGAGGTCAAACAATACCTACACCTAGCATACAGTGTTATTTAGGAGGTCAAACAATACCTACACCTAGCATACAGTGTTATTTAGGAGGTCAAACAATACCTACACCTAGCATACAGTGTTATTTAGGAGGTCAAACAATACTTGCACCTAGCATACAGTGTTATTTAGGAGGTCAAACAATACCTACACCTAGCATACAGTGTTATTTAGGAGGTCAAACAATACTTACACCTAACATAGTGTTATTTAGGAGGTAAAACAATACCTACACCTAGCATACAGTGTTATTTAGGAGGTCAAACAATACTTACACCTAGCAAACAGTGTTATTTAGGATGTCAAACAATACCTACACCTAGCATACAGTGTTATTTAGGAGGTCAAACAATACTTACACCTAGCATACAGTGTTATTTAGGAGGTCAAACAATACCTACACCTAGCATACAGTGTTATTTAGGAGGTCAAACAATACCTACACCTAGCATACAGTGTTATTTAGGAGGTCAAACGATACTTACACCTAGCATACAGTGTTATTTAGGAGGTCAGACAATACTTACACCTAGCATACAGTGTTATTTAGGAGGTCAGACAATACTTACACCTAGCATAGTGTTATTTAGGAGGTCAAACAATACTTACACCTAGCATACAGTGTTATTTAGGAGGTCAAACAATACCTACACCTAGCATACAGTGTTATTTAGGAGGTCAGACAATACTTACACCTAGCATACAGTGTTATTTAGGAGGTCAGACAATACTTACACCTAGCATATGTTATTTAGGAGGTCAAACAATACCTACACCTAGCATAGTGTTATTTAGGAGGTCAAACAATACCTACACCTAGCATACAGTGTTATTTAGGAGGTCAAACAATACCTACACCTAGCATACAGTGTTATTTAGGAGGTCAGACAATACTTACACCTAGCATACAGTGTTATTTAGGAGGTCAAACAATACCTACACATAGAGCATACAGTGTTATTTAGGAGGTCAGACAATACTTACACCTAGCATACAGTGTTATTTAGGAGGTCAAACAATACCTACACCTAGCATACAGTGTTATTTAGGAGGTCAAACAATACCTACACCTAGCATACAGTGTTATTTAGGAGGTCAAACAATACCTACACCTAACATAAAGTGTTATTTAGGAGGTCAAACAATACCTACACCTAGCATAGTGTTATTTAGGAGGTCAGACAATACTTACACCTAGCATAAAGTGTTATTTAGGAGGTCAAACAATACCTACACCTAGCATACAGTGTTATTTAGGAGGTCAAACAATACCTACACCTAGCATACAGTGTTATTTAGGAGGTCAGACAATACTTACACCTAACATAGTGTTATTTAGGAGGTCAAACAATACTTACACCTAGCATAAAGTGTTATTTAGGAGGTCAGACAATACTTACACCTAGCATAAAGTGTTATTTAGGAGGTCAGACAATACTTACACCTAGCATAGTGTTATTTAGGAGGTCAGACAATACTTACACCTAGCATAAAGTGTTATTTAGGAGGTCAAACAATACCTACACCTAGCATACAGTGTTATTTGGGAGGTCAGACAATACTTACACCTAGCATAAAGTGTTATTTAGGAGGTCAGACAATACTTACACCTAGCATACAATGTTATTTAGGCAAACAATACCTACATATACATTTCAAGCAAAATCTTTAGATCCGTTAGAAAACAATTCCATTCGTGTTATTCTTTTATAAGGTTATCATTATTTCGAGTTATTTTCACCTAAATTCTTACTTTAGCAAACCCTACAAAAATATGTCAAATAGTGTATGGTTAAGTTGATGGGTTGGAGGAGGGGGGGGAATTATTTGAGTGTAAGCAAGGACAAGCGTGTATTGAATTAACTGTTCTGTCACTTAGCCCACTCTTAACTGGATGATATCAAAGTTTGTCGAGTAGTTGCTCCTCTCGTGTCGACCGCTTGGTTGTCTATCACTTTGTACTCCTATACTTGAGCTTGTCTAGCAGTTGGTTCAAGTCGTGTCGGCCACTTGACCCACCCAGCCTTCCAAATAAATGTTTTCATTTTGTCTACCGGTTGGTTGTCTATCACATGGTCCAGCTCGTGTCGATCACTTGGTTCATGTCGTTTCTTCGTGTCTAGCAGTTGGTCTTTTTACAGATTTGTTCTCTCGTGTCGATCGCTTGGTTGTCTATCACTTTGTACTCCTATACTTGAGCTTGTCTAGCAGTTGGTCCAAGTCGTGTCGGCCACTTGTCGAGCAGTTTGTTGTCTAGCAGTTTGTATTGTGCCGTAGGGCCTATATAAACGTGTCTACACAATAGTTCAGAATATTTGGATTTGAGCACCACATATTTTTTTGCTCTCGAGCCACCACTGGGGGAAACTATTGTGTTTAGCAACCAGAGTGTCCCAATGTAAAACCAATCTTAGCGAGAAATTCATTCGAGAAGGATCTAATTTGTTAGGTTGTACATTAAATTCAGTAATAATTTATATATGTTTAAATATTTAATTCTACTAAATTATGGCGCTAGTCGTGTTGGGCTCGACTGCCGAGGACAAGGAGATTGAGGTTTGAATCTCGGTCGGGTGAACTGGGGTGGTTTTTCCTAAATGGTTTTTCCACTCTCCCTCCACGCAAATGCGGGTTCACTTCCTCTAATTCAACCTTTCTAATTCCTAATCCATTAGAGTAATTAGTACTTAAAGCGTATAACCCGAACGGGTAGTAAGACACGGTGCTAAATAATAATAATAAAAAAAATACTAAATTATGTTCTGACCTAAAATTCATAAAATTATACCTATTAATATTTGGAATCTTTCAGTCAAAATTACATTTTTGAACTCATACTTTATGATTTATATTTAAAAAAAATGTTATGATATAAAAAATTGAGGTAAATTTATATGGCCTTTTATGTGAGAGTGCATTGCTTGTCCTCTTTAAAATTACTCAAGTAAATCTACAATTTATTTACCTATGGTACTTCCTTTATATTTTCCGGTCTTCTCTAGTAAATCCTTTGAAGTTTGTACTACATTTTGGAATATTTCTCTGTTAATATATACAAATGTTTACTCTATTACAACTATTTATAAATAATGACTTATCACTTAAAAAACAAAACCAGCCAGCATATGAGATGAACCGTTTCCAAAACTTAATATTGCGTAACTTCTTGTTAATCTTGATTTCTATATTGGTAGGGCTACCGCAAGCTAATTCTTTCTTTATGGTTTTTTACCAGATTTTTTTAAAAACAACTGCTCGCCTACACTGGTATTCTACTCTGCCTTTTCTTTCTACCTTCTGTGTTTCCAAGTGGTCCTTTTTAATAATCATATAACAAATAACACAAAGGACAACCATCCTTTACCAATTTACTTTCCCCTCCCCCCTTTTTTTGTTTTATCTTTTAGGAAGTTGCATTGTGCAGTTTTGACAGAATGAAGCCTAGGTCAGGGGAATTGGGCGGTAAAGATCTATATTCTTCTAAAGGTGAGCATTATCTTTTTGTCCAGTGGCAGCAATCTAAGGTATGAAATGTGTTCTATTCAATGTAAGAGCCATGTGTTTGTTCCCTTTATGTTTCTAATCCACCTTTCTTGTGATTTCTTCCAAATATATTACAATTACCTCATAAAGCGAAAAGAGGTTTTCCTTAAAGAGATACAGTAGGATCTGGCTAATTAGAATAATTGAATAATTCAAACCCACCATTATTCCCTACGAAATTCTTATTTAAATCAATGGTAAAAATGAAATTTCATTTGAATTTTAGAAGAAAATATTTGGATAATTCAAAGTTTATACATTATAATGTTAATTTTTTCGAGTTTCTTCTCACTTCAAACCTAACTTCAATCTCAACGAATCCCAGGAATGTCAAATAGTTATTGATTCATAATAAAATAGAAAGCGGGGAATTTTGCACCAGCTGCAAGTGGTTTTCCTAGAATAGGGGATGTTTTTGCTCTGCTTTGATTGGTTCTGTGTGACAATACCATCACATGACGCCCAGCATGGAAGAGGTAAGGTCCTAATCTGGCACCTTTGTCTCTCAGTGTCATCTGACAAGTGGAAATTGAGGTGTGGGAACTTACACAAGTTTAACCTTAGCTAAGAGGATTGAAGTGATTAGAGAAGTAGAAAAGGGAGTGAAAAAGAAGTGTGATACCGCAAAATAATATGGAATACAATACTTAAGTGCAAAAACTGATAAAGTCTGCAATTTTTGTAAGGTGAATTAATTTTTACAATTTTGCATTTTGAGGTTTTTTTATATTTTATTGTTTACAAACAGTTTAGATGCCAATTGGTTAGTTCGAAATTTGAATATCCAGAATCCAGACTTTTAATTAAAAATGTTCTACTGTATTTAAAAAATAGCTTGGTCTAGGGGTAAGGTGTCAGACTTCTATGCTGGCGGCCGGGGTTCAATCCTCGGTCCCGGCAAAGATTTATCTGATTACCAAACCCTTCCTTCACCTCTGACAAGACATCTTGTGAATGTGAGGAATGCCAGGCTTCCACCGTGGTTCGGATTCCACGTTAAGCTGTAGGTCCTTCATTTCATCTCACAATCACCCTACCATTACACATTAGCGTAAGTGCGTACAGCCCGAATGGGTAGTAAGACGCAGTGCTAATAATAATAATAATAATAAAAAATAGCTATGCGAGCATTGTTTACGATTGTACAATTTTCTACTACATTTTAAATTAGTGAATCTGAATTTTCAACTCTGGCTCTTATAAAAACTAAACAAAATAAGTAAATTAAAAGAAGACAAAACTTTTTAAGATTTATTTTTTAGTCATCTTTGTAAAAATAGGGGTGGGGGATATGGGAATTTGACGATCTACTCAAGGGAGCATCAGATGAAAAAGGCTAGGCAGGAACTACTGATCTAAAGCATTGATATATTTTTATTTTGTTTATATTATTTACACAATGGCACTTCTAGTTTTATGTTGGTCTACTTGATAGGTTCCTGTGTCTCGTGATATTTTGCTGAACCTTCTTACAAGTTGCAAGTGTGACATCAGATTTCACAGCTCAGACATTTCAAAACTAGGTATTTGTGAGATTACGAGCGAGTATCAATTAGTCTGCTAGCAACTTGCTATTTGCACGTTTCAAAACTAAAGGCCCAGACTAGACTGACACTTTTGTTCGTAGGTCCATTGGAATGGATAACAAGTTACATTAGATAATTGAAAATATGCTCATGATACATGGTATAAAGAATAAAAATGGAACAATTAATTAAGAAATGTATATTGAAAACTATACAATATTGTGGCCTATGTGTACAACTATTTATTTCAAATGCAATTAACATTTCTTTCAAATAATTACCGCTATTTTTGTGCAATTTTATCTGTCCTTTCCAGATATATTCACGTAAGATTCCCAAAGATAATTTTAATGCATACACAAATGCAAAGTGTTAGGCAAGGTTTCCTCGCAATAGTTTTACTATAACTCTATACTTAGGTCACTTGTATACGTATACCATGGTGTCTTAATCAACTTGACCAATGAAATTCCTGACTAAAAAGTATTTCACATAACTTCTAACGCTCCCCATTTTTCTATCAATCTTTTTTATGAATAATAAGTATTAAAATTTGGACAAAATATTTAAAAAATTTGTATTAACATTGTTTACAAGGAATTATAAAATATATTATACAGCTACAAACAAACTATAGTTTGAAAATATTATTTACTGATTAAATGATTTTAATATTTCATATTTTTAGTAAAACAACATTTCCCCAGATTTTTGATGTAATTCCCGCTTTCCCCGGATGGGCGACACCATTAAAACCTATAAAGCATTATCTTGTTTTAGGAAAAATAATTTTGCTGTATTATTTACCAAAGTTTTAGTTGGAGAAAACTAACACTTGTACAATTAATAGTACATGAATAAGTCTGAGAGATTGAAATTATTTATAGATTACTGATATACCTACATCAAGTATATTTGTAAATTTGAAAAATGAAACCTTTACTGGGTTATTCATGAACGATTAATACAAACATCAGTTTTACCCATATTATTCGCGTTAATGTTCAATGTCAATGTACTAGGTGACGTATCGCGGGTGGCTGCTGTATCAACAATAGCTCATAGTAACTGATGAGTTGCACAAGTCCATCACAGTGGTGGTAGAGCATTAGTGCACTAAGCCAAGGGTCTCTGGTTCATTTCCTGTGCACAGGTGTCATTTTTCATATTTACAAAACATTTCAGTTATTGGTTTTAATGCCTGATTCAAGCATGTCAGTCAAATTTTAATATTCTAGTTAATTGGGATGTTTTTGAAATAAGTTAAACAAAGTGTTGCCCACTGAAGAATTATAACCTTTTTTATGGGTTATTAATATTTAACGATCACAATTAATAAACCCATAAAATTTTAATGTGGACATAGTTTGAAACAAATATGGGTAAATCTGTTCCACTCTTTCTAAAAGCAAATACTGGAACATTTCTATTAAATTCTACCTCCCTTATGCCCAGTACAGTTGTGAGATAGACTTAACTTATTTTGTGTTGAAAGTGAGTTGCTTATTTACTTGTGTCCTTTTTTAGGAAGTTGAGTAGCACATTTCACATTCCCCCCTGTTGAGTTTTGATAGAATGAAACCTAGGTGGGGGGATTGGGCAGTAACGATCAATATTCTACAAGAGGCAGCCATGACCTCTTTGTAAAGTATTAACTGTATTGTTCTTTTCATCATAAAAAACTGTTGTGTTCATTCCTTTTATATGTTTCTATTGACCTTTTCTGTACCCTCTTCCAAGTATATTACTTGTGTAAAATAAAGGAAGAGATTAGGAGTGGTAGAAGAGGGGTTGGGGGTCGGCGTCGCTCCTCTTGCCATCGCCAACAACTACTTACAAAGAATAGATCTGATTCCTACATCACAACCTTGTTTGGACATTTATATGTTTAAATTATAATATTATACATTAAATAGGTTGAGAGTTTGACACCTTAACTCAGTCGGTAATGTGTCTGCCCACTGAGATAAGGGTTCCGAGTTCGATTATCGACATGACCGAAAATGTATAGTTGATGAAAATATAGGTTTACCCTTTCACATTGAAAAATTGATGGCCGGGGGGGGAGGGGGGGGGGACTAGTCTTGAGTTATATGAAGCTATGACAGGCCTAGCGAGCCGGTAGTGGAAAATACATGGCTTGAATAAAAAAAGTGACCCAGGCCACTGGAAACAGTAATGGATGTAAAAAAAAAAAGTGAATTGGGTTTAAAAAAAGTTAATGGTTGTAAAATCAAATATTGTTTTCAATTGTTGAAATCAATGTTATTGTCCATTTCAAATGAAATTTGTTTGTGTTGAATATGATGATGATAAACAAAAAGTAAATATGAATATGTATTGTCAGAATTGATTCTAGAAGCATTAAAAACAATTTAACATCTTATCTTTCTTCTTGATACATTTCTCATTAACAATTTAGTTGGGGGTTTGTTTACACTTTCAATTCTTCTTAAGTCTGCGCATGCGTGAAATGTAATATATATATATATATATATATACACACACACTCAGGGTCAATAGTGCTTGCTAGTACTGGATTGTGATACGCTTTGTCCACAAAGTTGAGGAAAGAGATATATTTTCTTTGTCTTTGTCTAGTAATACATATTTTGTAGTCAATATTCTTTGCATTAATTTTTTTATTTAAAATAAGAGTGTTTTCTAATTGTCTGCAAATTACCTGAGCAAAACACATTTAACAACGTAGATTCAAAATACAAAAATAAAAAAATAGTAAAAATTAAGCCACTTCTAAGTAGAGATGTCAAAAAACCCTGTTTTTCTCGATTCTGATTCTCAAGTTTAGCCTCAATTTTTCAATCTTTGATTTCGATTCTTTAACAGCGCCTGATTCATTATCTTTTCAAGAGGCCATCCTCATATAAAAACCTTTTTATTCAACTTCATAACACAACAAAAAATCTATGTATATAGTAATAAAAACAATTCATTTTTCATTTTAACAAACAAATAAGATCCATTTTACAAAGAATTAAAGCATTTTATTCACAGTTTATAGAATAATTTATAAATACTAGGATAAGCATGTATTTTTACATACAAATAAAGCCTAACTGAATCAATAATTGATAAGTTATTTTAAAAAGGTATAATAAACAATTGTGGAAAACACAAGTCTTTTAAATTTGCCATAAAGGGTCGTTGAGTGATTACTACTTCACTACTATTACTTACCAATTGTTGCTGTTTTGTTTACTTGCCAGTATTTTCATTGAGAGCTAAGAATCGAGTTTGACATCCCGACTTATAAGCAATTACTTTTTCTTCTTTACTTTGTTGTAAAAAATGAACAAACAAAAGACTATCATCCTTTGGAGAAAAAAAAAACTAACGTTAAAAAATAATTTTAGGGAAAACTATGGAGAAAACTAATTAATAGTCTTGAACAGTCAAAGGTAACAACAAACTGTGTGATGCCAAACATTTTGTGTGTTCATTTTCTCCAAACATCGATAGCACAGTAAATATAATAATTCTAGTTATTCCCAATAGATGGTTTCAATTCGCTATTAGCTAATTGTTTTTTCATAAGGCTACATTTTCACATTTAGCCTACAAGTTTTAACCAAATAAAAAACCAGTGAACAACTTCACAGTCCAATCTTGCTAGTTCACACAAGTAGTGTTCTAGTTCACGTCTGTCGTTACTCTTCTCACTTCTCTTACATTCACAAACACCAAATAACTACATTATACCTGAAAAATAACACAAGCAGGAATCATTATAAATAGGCCTATATTTTTAAAGTTTGCAATAGTTCATAAAAACCTTATAATAATTCACACTTATTAAACACTGAGAAACTTAATTTCTATTTTAATACTTAATTCAAACGAGAGTGTAAATTTACTTTACATAAACAAAAATAGATGTTTCAATATTTGAATTGCTGAGAGTTTCCAGCAGTCGCGGATAAAAAGCAACTCTCATCAAGTAAGCTTGAGTAACCTTTAAAAGTGGTTAGCTCTCGACCATTTCTGATAGATTTATTTTCCCATGTTTATTGTGATTTTTCATTCTTACTCGTTTTAGTGGCTCCAAGGCTCTACTCTTGCAGTAGACTAAACTGCTGATGACAGGGGGAGTGAGGTTTCAATCTTGGTCAGATATATATATATATATATATTGAGGGTGGTTTTCAACTCTCCTTCCATGCAAATGTGGGTATACTTCCTATAAATATAACCTTCCTTTTCCTTAAAACTATTAGTATATTAGCCTATAAACCGAACAAGAAGTAAGATGCAGTGCTTAAAGTAATTCTTAAAAACCTTAATTCATTTTTTTATTTAAAAGGCTTGCAAGTGCCATCAATTCTAATAGAAAAGGACTTTTGGATAGGCCAGTGTTTGAATTCCAGTTAGGGTTAAACAAACCTTTTTTAAAATTATTGTTGTTTTCCTTTTAGCCTGGAAGCTACATGTGCTCATCTCAAACGTTTGTCCTGCCGGTATTAAAGGCAGTGCACCAAACCCAAACCTATTTCTGTGACATGAAGTCAGCATCATTCACCTCAACAATTATTATTAGTCTTACTATCCATTCAGGCTATACACACTTACACTAGTGTGTAATGGTAGGGTGATTGTGAGATGAAATGGAGGACCTACAGTTTAATGTGGGATCCGAACCACGGTGGAGGCCTGGCATTCCCCACATTCACAAGTTGTGATTAATACACGTCTTGTCAGAAGTGATGGAAGGGTTTAGCAATCAGATAAATCTGTGCCGGTACCGAGGATTGAACCCCGGACCCTCAGCACAGAAGTCCGACACCTTACCCCTAGACCGCCAGGTCACCTAGTTTCACCTCAACAAGTTGGCAATAAATTTCAGCTGGTGTTGCAGGGATCTGCACATCAATGTTTGACCCTGTTTCCGCTAGCCCCGTCATTTTACAACTTATGGTTGACGCTATGACTGGCGCAGTCAAGTGTCCTTGAGCAGAACCTGACAGGAACAATTATGCACATGAGAAGTGTTGTTACTTTACTTAATGAAACCCCCAAGTATTGCTTTATCTCCTGCTTTACGAGGGAAGAAGGTCTGACTTAGTTGTACTTATCATTTATAATGTATTTTAAGAAGGAATCTTTATATTTGTTATGAGATTTTCATCACAAAGTATTTTATTTAGTATATATTCTGTTTATTTCGTCCTAACTATGTGACGTCAACTTACTCTTCAATCTTATTTTATTTTAACATAACAAATCCAGTATAAAATGTCTGTTTCCCCAGCGAGTAAAAACTGCTCGGTGATGGAATTGCTTGTATTCTACCAAATACAAAACAGACTGCCATGGATGATTTAACAACGAAACATTTCTCAAAACCCCCACTCCCTTGCAAGAACATGTTCTTAAAATTATAATGAGCAAATATTTCCTCAAAATAAGGTTCTTTAACTATAACTATCCTAAGAAAAGGTAATAATCACCCGCATGATCACTTACTTCTTGTTTCAATTTCATTCCTATATATACAGTTGCACATGTGCATTGTATGGGCTCTCACTCGAAATTATCTAATTACAAAATTTATTTCAATTCAATTTTTAATGCTTATAAAAGTTGATGTTCATACTTTAGAATGAAAAGTAAGGTGGTTTAAATACTAATACATTTTTCGTAAATAGCATGAAACAGTAACTGCTTTTATATTTAAATGAGGGAAATTTGGTAAAATATTTATTGCAATGTTGATCAATGCTGATATTAGACAGGTTAACCAACATAATAGCTAAATAGTTACTAATGCTAGTTTTGTAGTTGAACATATTAATATAGAAATTTTAAATAACTCGAGTTCGAAAACAATCAATATGTATTCTCAATATTGAATCTATTTTAGCTGAAATTATAATTTTAGAAAAGGACCATGTAGAAGTAGTAAAAATAATTATTATTCAAGTATTTAGTGATCTATTTATTTTTCTATTTCCATTGCCTTGTCATGTCAATTCAACTTCAATTGAGGATAATTCAAAATGGGCGAAAATATTTAATGAGTTTATAGGTCGAAAGTAGTTTTAGAGTTATATTACATTTTTAATGTGAAATTTTATATTATTTTAACAATTTGTTAAGTTATCGAATTAATTACAAGGGGAAATGATGAGATTTTCTGAATTAAATAGCCTATACTTTCCATTGCATTTTAAAAAGTGATTTGTATGTAAGTACATCAAGAGTAAGCTCAAAAATGATGAGCCTACAAAACTGTCGATCTTGATCCTGAGCTTTAATGATGAGCTTGGCTCGAAGTCCGAGTACGTGCAGACCCTTAATTTTTATTGTATATGGTCACAGCAACCGTTTTACTTTAGTATCTTAACTAAAACATAATGTTTATTATTTGTAGGTAAAAAGTGTAATGTCTGATTTACAGAGCAAGCATGTTATTTGAAAAATGGAAATTTATGTTACCACAATGGTGGGGGAGATATATTACAGTTGTATTTACGTCCATCATTATTATGAGTTTATTGTTGCAACCAACCGGCTACAATTTGTGAGTTTTTCCATTTCTTTCTATCTACAAGGCGTGTCCAGAAAGTAAAGATAAAAAATACCATAGCAATTACAAATAAATGTTTTTTACTAAACTTTTACTGAAAACTACTTATATATGAATAATTTATTTTTCCACATATTCACCACCATTGTCCAAACACTTATTAATCCTGGGAACCAACTTATGTATCCCCATCGTGTATGTATCATCATTGTCGACATCAAATTTTTTTCCACCCAGAAGTTTCTTCAGATTTCTTCCCAATTGAAACTGTCAAGCAGCTCAGTGGTGGCACTTGTGGTGTGGGCCCAAACGTTGTCTTGTAGCAGGCAGACACCATCAGTCAACATTCCCCTCCTTTGGTTCTGAATGGCCCGTCAAAGCCGTCTCAAGGTCTCACAATATGCATTGGCACTAATTGTTGTGCCAGGAGACATAAAGTCAACCAGGAGAAGCCCTCTTCTGTCCCAGAAAACTATACCCATGATTTATTTTGCTAAAGTTGACTTTTGAACTATTTGGTTTTGGGAGAATGCGTGTGGCGCCATTGCAATGACTGCTGTTTCGATTCAAGAGTTCGGTGATACACTCAAGTTTCATTCTCAGTCACAACAGAGCCCAAAATCTCTTCTTCTTCTGCATAACACATGAGAAACGTGAGCACAGAACCCATCCATTTTTTCTTGTGGTTGTCCGTTAACTTTTGGACACCCCGCACACGCACAATTTTTTGTAACTTAATTTTTCTGTCACGGCTTCATGAATCGTACGTAGTCTTAGGTACTTCAGAAATAATGTCATGCAACTCTCTTATCCTCAAACGCCGATCTGCTTGAATTTCTCTTCCAATCTTTTGAAGGTCTTCGGAGATTAAAGATGGCCTACTACTCCTTTGTTTGTCGTGGACATTAGTTGCTCCTCTCGAGAAGTCACGGTACTACGCCGTCACAGTTTGTTGATCCATGTCACCAAAAACAACAGAAATTGGTTTGTGAATTTTCACTGGGCTTCAACGTTTAGAAAACTTATCATGGAACGAAATCAGGGTGGCTACAAAATATGTTTTACAAAATTCCCTGACTTTTCCAGGTTTTCCAGGCAACATTTTTCAATTTTCCCTAACTATTTTTTTCCCAGTTTTAATGGTAGATGATGACGTGTTTTATTTATTATTGATCACATATTAAAAAAAAGTCTGTATCTACTAAACATGAACAGTTTTATCAGTTACTTTAAAAATTTAAAGTTTTTTATTTATGTATTATTAACGTTTGTTTTAGTGTTTGGTTGTAGAATTAATAGGATGTTTTAGATATTTTTTAATTCCCTGACTTTTCCTTACTTTTAGTTAAATTCCCTGACATTTCCCTGTTTTCCCTGTCATACAAAAATTCCCAGACTTTTCCAGGTTTTCCCTGTCTGTAGCCACCATGGAAATTCACATTTGGCAGGATCTTGGATTGGTGCTGCTATTTTAATAAGGTGTCACTCGAAAAAAAAAAACTTTTCTCGTACTGTCAAACCAAAGCGAAAGGAAATCCAAAAGGATCAAGGTTAATACCAGTCTACTCACAACATCTCCTAGCGGCAGTGACATGACTCGTATGTCTATAACTGTACAATTATGCAGGGTTCCTACAGTATTTGTAAAAATATTCTCCCTGACTTTTCCCTGACTATTTTCCCAAGTTCCCTGACCAATTTCTCATAAAATTTCCATTATAACTTTACGGTACTATACACGTGAAAATATTAATTTAAATAAATTTATTTCGGCCTCCTCCCCCCTTACAGCCGACCTTGCCTCACCTCTCATGGAAGAATAAGAAAGCAGACATCTTGCCAATCAGTTGAGGGAAAATGATGGAAAAATAATCCCTATCAAAAATTTGTAACAAACTTGATTCCCTTTGGTATCATGTGCAGAAATACGTATTAAATAACAGGCCACTAAGAACATACTAAAGAGTTTGGTATCATTACAGTTTTATTTTACCTAAACTGTACATTTCCTGAACTGAATAGCTTACAACAGGAACTCTGTCTGCTTTCATATTATTCATGTCTCAAGTCAATTTTATTTTTATTAAAATTATCACTATAGTCATACAATAAGAAACTATGTTATATTTAATAAAGTGAAGCTTGCTTCTTCTTCAGTTCTTGCAACTCCACGTCTATTGCTTCTCGTTTCTCTTCAGTTGCCATCATTAATTTTTTTCTTTCTCCTTCTAAATCTTTAACTTGTATATCTAATTTCCTCTTTTCTGCCTTCTTCTTGTCTTTTTCACTTTTTTCTTGCTTCTTCATCTCTAAGTATTCATGATAGCGTTTCCGAGCACCTCTCACGTAATCCAACATCTTTTTGCTAATGTGTATATTTTTAATCCCTCCTGCTTCTTGTATCTCATCATGAATGTGACGCTGTGCAATGACTGTCTTTTCATGCATGTTTTCAACCAGTAAAGATTTATTGACTGAAAAACCACCTTCAACAGTTGCATTCCCATGCGACAAGACAAGGCAAATCTTTATTACTTCCCAAAGATGTTGTAGTTTGCTTCTCCTATTAGAAAGCTACCATAAATAGTGTCAAGTCCTACTTCATCACTAAACTGATCACAAGGACGAAATATTTCTTGAAGCTCAGATTTTTTGAGGTTGCAAAAATGCAAGTATTCTTTCTTGGCATTTTCAGCCAGAACATCATTTATGATGTTGGCATGGTTGAGTTCCTCCAAAAGAAAAGAAAATCTCTTCTGGGCCAGTTGAGGTGAATGTTGAATAACACAAGGATCCAATGAAGACAAACCTCTCACAGCTTTCTGTTTTAAGGGACTTTTTTCTTGTAGTTTTGCAATCATGGTGGTTAACATACTGCGGCACTCATGTATAAATTCTAATTTTTGTCTTTCTGTTACTGTGATCGCAGTTTCTCCTAACAAACGTTTTGTTGCAAATCCTATATCAATATTTTTGCTAAGGATCAAATTTTCTGATTTTTTTGTGTCAATAGACAGTAACTTTGGACCCGTGCACTTCATAAGATCAGGTTTCACACAACGATTCATAAGGTATCTTAGAAGTTTCTCTACAGCTTCAAAAAGATATGGAGTCATTGGTTTTGATGTCTGGAACCGTTGCAGGAAAGGCTGACATTCATCTGCAATTGTCTTGCAGAACGCTAGTTTACACTTTAGGAATGGATCACAGGCTGCTCTTTTCAGTGTCTCTACAGGTTTTGTTTTAGGAAGTTTTGCTTCTTTGAGAAACTTAATAACATGGTCCCAAATTTGTAATGCCCTTTGAAAGCACTTCGCATTCTCTAACCAACGCACACCACAGAACTTCAATGGAAAAGTTGTACACCCTGTCAACTGGGTGAACAATGCTCGACGAGCTGGAGAGTCAGTGAACAGGTAGTACATGTGACGTAATAAGCTACTTATATCCCAATCAACAGACTCTACTCCTGTTCTCAAGGAACCATGAACAACATGAAGCCCACATGTTCCCAGATTTAGCAAACTACATACTTCATTGTCTGTTACAGATTTGAGGTGTTCCTGAAGAAGTGTTATAAACTTTAAATTGACATTTGGGCCATCCATTGACACTTGTATCAACTTAGAGAGTGGAAGAGGAGAAATACCATCCAGAAAATGCTTCAGTAATTCTTCAGCAGTGCTCCTATCGAAAAACACACTGTTTAAGTAACGACTGATGACTTTATGATTTTCCTTGTCCCAGAATCTAATTACAATGTCCATCTGTCCTCTTTGAATAACTTTATTCAATGCCTCATCAAAACAAATTACAAAGTTGTTACATGATTTTAGGCGGTCCAGTAAATTATTATGAAAGAATGGAGCCAAGCCATGCACAATGAAGTATGCAGCCTTGTCTCCACCAAGGGTAAAGGCATTGGCAATGGAACACTCGGGAAACATCAATTGAAAAATTGTACTTAAATTATTGCACGAATTGAAAGACATTTTTTTGTCAACAACTTGCATAGCCCAAATGACTTCCGCCTTAGTTATATCATCTTTTATAACAAAAGTGTTATGGTTTCTTTGAGGCACTACACTAATTTCACTTTTAGCAACAGCTTCCTTCTGCGACGTTACGATTTTCGATGAAACAGAAAAACTCTTCGAGCAACCAGCAGAATCATCACTAGGTAGAATGTCTTTGTGTGCCAGAGATTCTCTTGAAACTGGGGAGCTCGATGAACCTGAATCACTTGACTTTTTTGAAAAAAAAGTCAACAGAGAGCGTTGATTTGTCAAAGTTTCAAGAGTTTTGATATGAGTTGGTCCTTTTGCATGGGAAGCTAATGCTTGCTTTCCCATATTACTTAAGTTTATAATTTTTTTGCACACTTTACAAAATGCCTGCAGCTTATTACTTTCAACACCACTTATCCAGTATGAGAATTCAGGAAAATGGTCTGGGCTTAGCCAGAGCTGGTTAAAAACGGTTTTTTTGTTAGACATTGCTGGTGTAGTCTAATCAGTCCTGGTGCACTGTATCAAACTATAACGATGACAAACCTTGAACAAGAACAAAAACAAGTGATCACTAAAGTTAAAAGAATTGTCATGTGCAGGCTAGGAGACCTCTGCGTTCACATTCTGAAATAAAATGCTACCAAAACTTGTGTTAGGGCAAGTTTGAGCATGGTAAGTGCCCCTCAGCTTTCTTCATTGGGGCAGTGGCTTATGACGCAGTAAATAGAAAAAATATTTTCTTTGTTTTTTCTAAGTGTGACATGAAGACATGAATTGTCATTTCCCTGACTTTCCCTGACCTTTTTAAAGCTTCCCTGACTTTCCCTGACTATTATTTTTTTCCCTGACTTTCCCTGACTTTCCAGAGCGTAGGAACCCTGTTATGTGAAGAGCTATAAGGTTAATGCCAGTCTACTCACAACATCTCCTAGCGGCAGTGACATGACTCGTATGTCTATAACTGTACAATTATGTGAAGAGCTATAAGGTTAATGCCAGTCTACTCACAACATCTCCTAGCGGCAGTGACATGACTCGTATGTCTATAACTGTACAATTATGTGAAGAGCTATAAGGTTAATACCAGTCTACTCACAACATCTCCTAGCGGCAGTGACATGACTCATATGTCTATAACTGTACAATTATGTGAAGAGCTATAAGGTTAATACCAGTCTACTCACAACATCTCTA
>JBCFYV010004994.1:0-16798 GCA_039000515.1 Timema cristinae
TTTGGGGAAGGGAGGGGGGGGTGTTGATTTTTGGGAAGGGAGGGAAGGCATATGATTAGTTTTGGAAGGGAGGGAAAACATTTGGCAGGGTTTGAAAAGGGGAGCAAAAAGTATGAGGTGGCCCTGCATGACAAATTTTTCTGAATTTAAAAATGTTTTTTTTTATTTAATACAATTCCCCAAAAAATTCACTAAAAAAGGAAAAGCTTTAATTACATAAAAAATTTTTTTAAAAAGTCAGATCAAAAAAAAATATGGATTTTTAAGAAAACCCATATTTCCCGGCTGTTCTTTTCATCCAGGGATGAAAGTAGGCTATTTGGGTTATTCAATTGAAGATAAAAGCAATCCCCCCTTATAAATTTAAAATTGGTTGTAAAGATTTTTATTATTTAGCACCGCGTTTACTCCCCTTTTCGGGTTATCCCTTTTAAATTTTAAAATTTTAGCTAATGGTTTTGGAATTGGAAGGTTGAAAAAAGGAAGTGCCCCGCATTAGGGGGAGGGGGAGTGGAAAACCTTAGGAACCCCCCCCCCTTCCCCCTTTTCCCCGAGAATCGAACCTCGATCCCCCCCCGGCGCGGTTAACACGAAAGGCGTTAGCCAACTACCCCCGAGGGGTATTGGATAAAAGTTTAACCAAATCTTTTATTTTTTAAAAAAGGTTCTTAAATCTCGGGTTCAGTGATTTGATCAAAAAATATTTAACAATCAAAAAAAATTATTTAAAAAAAAAAATTTTTTTGGCACAAGCCTTTTATGGTAATGTACATTTTATCAAAATAGTTCATCTAAAATGTTGACAAAACACGGCCCTTTCTCTTTCCCCATCGTCGGGGCCCCATCGGAAAAAACGTTAATTTTAACCCTAAGTTTTCTCCCAACGCATAATTTTTCTAACAGCTTTTCACTGCCTCAAAAAAAAAGCTCCATGGTGGTTGATAAATGATAGTTTTAAAAAAATTTTTTAAAACTTAAAGTTTTTCTTTTTTCCCCTTTTTCAAGGAAAACACAATAAACAAACAGTGCAGCCCCTCAAAAATTTTGGGGAGAAGTCTTGTTGTAACCCACAGGATGGGTTTGGGCCTCCCTTGGGCCTAATCTACGTAAGAAAAAATAGGGGACTCATAAAATTATAGGCTAATATTGTTGCAATTTTTTATTATTATGTTTGTTTAAAAGTTAACTTATAAAACTATGTGGTTATCAAATTTAACATTTACTGAACCAAAATAAAGCTTTTTTTTTGCCCCATTGGTCTGCAGTGTCCAGTTTTGATGTGGACAAAATAATGGCAAAATTTTTTATTCAGGTTTACTTAAGTCTTTCAGTTTATTAGGGCCCCTTTGCAGGGGAGGGGGGGGAAAAGGGGGGCATTTCCCCCGGTTCAATTCCAGGGGGAAAATTTCCCCCCTAAAATTTTTAAATTCAATTCCCTTTTAATTTCTAAATTTTGCATCAAATAATTTTAGATAATTAACAGCTATTGAAATATTCACTTAGTGTGGATTTCATTCCAGTTCCAAAAAAACCCAAACTTCTTTAAATTTCAATATATTTACTTTTTTGGTAATGTGTGAGTACAGTAAAATATCCCACCATTTTTCTCCCTGTTGGCCACGTGAATATCATTGAATTTTGCAAAGGGGAATTATTTTGGTTAATTTGATTGTTTGTTTGTTTTTAAATAAAATACACTCATTTAAGGGGTTAATCAATAAAATAAAACATGGGAAATTAAGAAAAATAAGTAATGGACATAACAATATTTTAAAGGCATAATATAAAACTGAAAAAGCGTAAAGAAGGACTTCAAATTTTTTTCCCCCGGGCCTCGCTTTTTTAATACCCCTGTCATAACTTTTTTAAAAATTTTTAGCAGTGGCGGTATTTTAAAACCCCGGGGAAATGAGCACCCTTTTTTCCCACTGATTTTATCGATAACATTTAATATAAGAGTCCTTTTTTTTTTAAATTCTTTCTTTATTTTTTTTGTACTTTTTTCCTAGTTTAAATGTCAGTACTTCAGTAGCCATCCCCCGTTTATGAAAAAGAAAAAAAATCTTTTAGGAACTGTGTGCTTCCAGTCCAGTGGTGTTTGACTGTTTTCGCATGCACAACATCGGGGGGGGGGAGGAAGGGGGAATGAGGCAGAGAGGATGTTGCTCTGGCATCCCGGCTCTGGCGGAGGTGGAAGGAAAGTTTTTTTTTTTACTCAGCGTGTTTTGCTTAAAAAACCGTGTATATATTCTTAAATTTTTTAAAAGTTAGAAGAGGTATAATTAGATTATTTTCTGTTCCCGCATTCTATTTGTTTTTTTTTTTTTTTTTTTTATTTAACAAAAAAGTTTAACCAGGGCCTTGATCCTAAAAAAATAATTTCTGGCTAAGTAACTCATGTTTGTTTTCAAGCTTCTCCCCAAAAAATTTTACATTTTAAAAACGGGTCGTTCAACACCTGATATTTAATTACAGCACCAGGAAAAACAACAACAAGAAATATTTGTAGTTTAATTCTAAATGGTCCAAATGGAAATGTTGGTTTTGGGGCGGTGTGAAGTAAAAATGCATGTTTAGTTCCCCATGTTAGCAGAACTCCATAATTTTATCTAAAAACGCCACGTTTAACATGGCCGGGAATCTCGACCTTTTATGTTGGTTACGTTGTATTTTGTTGGTAATCCTACGAATTTTTTTTTTGAACAAACACAATTGCAATGACATTTTTATGCATCACAAGACTAAAAAAGGGCCCCAGCCCATAAAGTCATTTGGATTAAAAAGTTCCCAGTAAAAGATTAACTTTTGGGGGGTAAAATGTTGTATTTGAAAGAGCTTGTAACTCGCCCCAGGGGCCCTTATGGGGTTCATCCTTGATTTTTGTGATTTTGAAATCAACTTTGATTATAACCCGCGTTTTGGTGTTAGCGGCTTGTGTTAGGTTTATTAGTTTGGTGTGTGGTATGAGGAGGTAGGTTTGAAAACCCGGATGTGTACCAAAGATTATCCCCCCTTGTATTTCCCTCCCTCACACAAATGTGATTTTTTTCTATATTCTAACTTCCCCACCTTATCCCCCATTTTTGATGGTGGTTAGGGGGAAGGTGTCAGATTTTTTGCGGCGGCCGGGTTCAATCCTGGTCCCGGCCAGTTTTATTATTTAAAAACCCTTTTTCCCCTTGAAAATTATTTTGTGAATTGGGGGGAATGCCAGCCTCCAAGGGGTTCGGATTAACGTTAAACTTGGCCCTTCTTTTTCATCTCAAAAACCCCCTCCTTACAATTAGGAAAGAGCTTTAAACCCCGAACGGGTAGTAAAAAGGGTGCTAATATAATAATAAAAATAATAATAAAAATTCTATCTTAGTTTAAAATAGAAAAGCTTTTGGGGTAGTAAGTGAGGCAAAAAATCTTTATTATAAGTTTAAAATTTGTTTTTCTTCAACAGACTTTGTAAAAAATGAAATCCCTCAAGGGGTACCCAAAGGTTCCCCCCTCTACAAGATATCTGTGCTATAAAGAACCACTTGTGGCATCTGAAAAACAGTTAAAATCTGTAAAAACTATCGTCATTTGGGTGATATTGCCCCTTAATTTGGGGGGAAACCCCTCAAATCTGAGCGATTCACCAAATTTGGGGGTAAGTTAAAATCGTTGGGGAAAATCAAAAATTGAAATATCGGTTTTTGGCGGTCTCTATTTTAAAAACTTATGTTTCCCTTTCGAAGGGGGAAATTTATCTTGTGGCAAAACCCCCCTGAATTAGTATTTTTAGTTCTCTAGGATTGAAGACTTAACTTAAAGCAAGGGATATTTTTCCCGGGGAAATCTCAAAGGGAAAAAAAAGTATTTTTTTAAAAAACATTTTTAATAAAACCTTTAAATTTTTTGGGTTTGATCAAAATTTCCATATTACCGAAACATTTTGTCGGGAAAGAAGAAGCCAGCATCTTTTCCCCTATGGAAAAATTTAAAGGATAAGGAAAAAGGATACAGATAAAAACTTTGTTTTATTCCCAAACACTTAATTTATTTTCCCCTTTTTAAATTTTTTTTGGGGAATTTAAACCTTAATTTATTTTTCATTTCCCCTTTTTTGGGGTTTTAAAACATTGTAGGGGTTTATTTTATTTTGGGAAAATTTTCAAAAATTTTTTTAAAAAAAAATTTTTAAAAGGGGGGGAAATTATATTATAACTTTTTATCCCAAACCCAATGGTCCATTTGATGAAAAAATTAATTTAATTTTTTTATAAATGTTTAATTTTCAAATGTTTTTTCACTAAAATAAAAATTTTTTTCCCTTCATTTTGACTTGGGAAAACCAAATTTAATTACTTCAAATTTTGGTTTTCCTGTTTTTTCTAAAATTTAAAAATTTTTTAAAAGTTTCTAAAAGCCAAAACTATTTAAAAATCTTAACCTTTATTTTTTTTTTAAAAATTTTGGTTTGATTTTCCCACAAAAGGGGCCTCTGGAAAAGGACTGGGGGGTTTTTTACCCAAAAGTTTTTTTACCATCTTCCACCAAAAGCAGTAAAAAATTCCCCTTCAAACTCTGAAGTGAAAATTTAAAAGGGGGGTTTGGGCCCCGTTAAGGGGTTTGGGCCTTTTGTAAAACCCAACAATTTGCATATTCCCAAAATTTAAAAATTTTGGGGGAATTTTTTGGGGAAGGGCTTTTTTAAATACGCCAAAAAAACCCCCCTCTTTGGAAAAAAGGGCCCAAACGGGCAATTTTCCTTTAAAAGACTGGACTGCCATTGGGCAAAGGGGGGGTTCAAAAACCCTACTTGAATTTTTTCTCTCTCCCTCCATTTAAATGGGCCCGTACCATTTTTCACAACCCCTAAATTCCAAACCCTTCCCCATCCCAACAAATTGCAAAAATTTTCATGTGTGATAATTCCAAAGGCAGAAAGGAAAATATTAAAGGGGGTTTTTAAAAAAACTATTTTTTAAGGGGAAAACAAAACCGGTATTTTAAAAAACCCCTTAAAAAATCCATAACTTATTTTTAAAAATGGTTGCTTTCAAGGCGGAAATTGTTTCATTTTAAGAAGGGGTATTTTTGAAAGTCAACCCTTTTTATTCACTTTGAACCCTAAATTTTTTTTTTCATCAGGAAACTTTTTTAATTTAAAACCAAAAAAGAAAAAAGAAAAGAAGAAACGGGAAACCCCTTCTCTAAAAAACCCCCAAAACCCGGAAAAAAAATGTATCTGCACCAAATTTTTTCTTTTGGGGGAAAATTTTTGTTTCCAAATCCCGAATAAAAAAAACGTCCAAAAAATTTAAATTAAATTTCTTAACAATAAATGGGTACAACCATAAAATTTTAAAAAAAACTTTATTTAAAAACCCAAAACATATGATAAAACCCAAAATTTTTTACCCAGTTTTTTAAACCCAATTCCTTTAAAAAAAAAAAAATTTCAAAAAGGGGTTTTAAAAATAATTTATCAATTGAAAACCCCCTGAAAAATAAAAATTCTGGAAAAAACATTTTAATTGATTGGTTTTTACTAAAGTTAAAATTTTAAAAAAACCTGGGGGGTTTTTTTGATATTTTTGCATTAATTGTCGGTATTAAAAAAAAAAGAACAAAAACCCGTTGTCAATTTTTAGGGTTTTATCTTAAAATTTTTTTGCTTTTTTTTTTCCCTTAAAAAAAAATTTGGGGGTAATTTGGGTTTTTAACATTTTTGTTATCCCAAAAAAATTTAATACAAAATAGGGAAAAAAGTTTTTTTTTTTTACCCATAATTAGCTTTGCATAAAATTTCTGAAAATTGGTTTCGCTAAATTTTTGTAACCAAAAAAAAGACTAGAAAAAAATTTAAAACCAAAACCTTTTTTAAAAAAAAAATTCCTAAAATTATAACTAAACGGGAAGTAAAAGGTGGTGCTAAAAAACATTCCAATAAATCTAATTTAGTTTAAATCACTGTCACTTTTTCGTTATAATATTTATTTTATTTTTTTTTTAGATTACGAGCATGCGATTACCAGCAGAAAATCATAAACAAACCAGCCTTGCTCTACGTTATCCCAACCCAAAACTTCACCTAACTTAAATGTCCACTACCAACCCTGAATATGTTCCTTGAAAATTTGGGTAATCTTCATCTAACCTGAACAGTCACAATTTTACCAAACCCTGATCAGTTTCCAAATTTGTTTAATTGGTGCTGTGGGGTTAAAACTCTATGTTTTCGGTTTTTTGCCCCCACTCCAAACCAAAAGAGGGTTAATTTCAGGATTTTAGGGGGACTAGTTCCGGGTCCGTTTTTAATTTAAACTTGCACCCACACACAAAAAAAAATGTATGACCTGACTGAAAAATAGAAATAAACAAAGAATAACTAAAGTTTCTGCATAAACATTTTTCACTTATTCAAAACCCAACTACCTCTATTATTTAAACGGTCTAAATCATACTTGAAAAAACATACCAAGCTACTACGTGTGGCAAAAACCGTACCCAAAACAAAGACCAAAAAATTGGGCCAACTTAACACAAACTTGATTTCTCAAATTTTTTGGTTTTCACACATATTTTCCCCTCTACTAATTTTTGGGCTATGTTTTTTTATAATAATTTATTTATTTATTTTAGAAATTTTACTACGTTGAAAAATTTCCACCTAACCAAGCCTTTTTGGCCAAAAATAAACCCCTCATTACCTAAGGGGCCCCGCCACCCATAAAAGCACGGTTCTAAACAAAAAAAAATTTTAAAAAAAAAATATTTAATAATTCAACATTGTTGTTTTTTATTTAATTATAAATATTTGGGGACCTTTCATAATTCTTTGGGGAATTTTAAAAAACCCCAAAAATATTATTTTAAATATTTCATTAAAAGTTTCCATTTCAAGCATTTTAAAAAGGGGAAAAAAAAAATTATTAAAAATTATTATTTTTTTTTACAATTTTAATAAGTGTTTGTTTAAGCAATTTTTAAAATAATTTTTTTTCTTTTTTTGACTATTTTTAAATTTGGTTATTCAATAATCACAAAATATTTACCTAACACTCCCCCAAAGACACCTATCAAAATACAGGTTTTTAAATACAATTTTCCCCTTTTCAACATTTCTTTCTGATAAAGGCCTTAGTATACAAAACCCCTTTACGCATTTTCATTTCAACGTTGGGAACCCGTTGTTGGGAATGCAGGGTGCAGTAGGTTAAATAATCTCTTGACCTTCTTGAGTCAAAAAAAAATTTTAAACCAGTACGTAGGGTAAAAAAGGGGGCCAAGGGGCCCAATTTTGAAAATTTGCGTAATTAAAAAAAACATTAAACATCTTAATTATTCATAACAAAATACCACAAAATTTCCTCTGGTAATAAATATAGTTGGGGGCCCACTTTCTTCAATGGAGTATTACTTAGTGAACATTATTTTCAACCCGGGAAAAAAATTATCTATTACCAAACCCTTCCTTCACCCTGACAAATATCTTGTAAATAGGAATCCGGGGTCCACCCTGTTCGGTTTTCCACGTTAAAAAAAATGTAGTTCCCCTTTCACTCCAATCACCCTACCATTACACATTAGCGAAGTGCTATAACCCGAACGGGGGGGGGTTTAAACGCGGGCTATAATAAAAATTATTAATTTTCAAAAAAAAAGCCCCACTTTTCCCAACACAAATTTTAAAAACATTACCCTTTTTAACGAGGGGTAAAACATTAAATTCTTCACTCTTATTTATATTCTTTCTTGAGTTTTCTCTTCTTTAGCCTACCGTTTAATAAAAATGATTAAAGTTTGGGAAAAATACTGTACATTGGAATTTTTTAACCACTATTATAAAAAATAAAAATAAACATTCCTGCTCTACAAAAATAGTTATTTTAAATAAAATTTGGTCTAAATTAATTTGAGATGTTCTCTATAATTTTATATACATTTTTTTTTTACGGGTATTTACTCTATTGGACTTTGGAATAAGTTATTTTTCAAAAAGTTAATAAAACGAAGTTTTTGGTATCAAATTAAATTTAATTTATTTTTAGTTGTTAAATTATTACTTTTTTTTAAAACCCTGTTGCATTCTCGCAGTTTTTGCCTCTTTTCGGAAAAATTTTTTTAACCCCGAACAAAAGTACCCAGGTAATTTTTTTTTATATAATTAACAAAGTTCCTTTTTGCTTTCGAACAAAATAAAAATTTTTATAAATTTTGAGGTGAGAAATTAAACCCGCCTTCGGGGCTAGTTGGCTACGCGTTGTGAACTCGACTGCTGAGGCGGGGAAAGGGGTTCAACCCCGGGGGTAAAGGGGGGTTTTCCAAAATTTTTTCCACTCCCCCCCGCTAAGCGAGTTCACTTTCCTCTAATTCAGCCTTCCAATCCCTAATCCATTACGAAATTTAGTATTTAAAAAACAAAAACCAAACGGGAAAGACCGGCAAATAATAATAAAAAAAGTTTTTACAAAATATTATTTTTAAATCCTTTGAATAAAAAATTTTATGAAAAAGGCCACAAAGAAAATCAAAGTTAATTTATTTTTTAACGCTTGTATAAAGGTAAGTTTTTTTAATGGTATCATATTATTTGGCGTTAGCTATCTGTACTACTAATATTAAGTACAATGGATGAGTACGATACTATTTATATACTATAGAAATAATATCAAAATTAAGTACAAATAAATTTTTTCTATATAACAATGCAGCGATTATTTCTGATATTTCAAGTACTTTTTAAAAAAAAAAAAAGTTCTTAGCTGAAAGTAAATGTTACTAACACCTGTAACGCATTATTGTATGTTCAAAATCTTTTGTGCCTGGCCGGTTCGTATCACCTTAGTACTAAGTAATTTCAACCTAACGGGGAATCAAAACTAGTCAAGTTATTGAGCTGATTAATTTACGCACTCAGTGCTCAGCATAGCACTTTAGCAATATTGACCACAACATGAAGCCGAATAAGTAAAATATATTTAAAACCATTAAAATTAATGAACTTTTGTGTTCCCTATGCCATAAAGTAAGTAAGTGTATTTGATACACGACCCCTCTGTTGTATAGTGGTCAGATTTACTGGCTTCAGATCCTGAAGTCCCAAGTTCGATCCCCAGTGCCCCTTAATCTGTCTGTGAACAGTGGTCTGAAACGGAACCAAAAATCAACCTCGTGGGAAACAAATGAGGAGATAATTGAATGAATAAGTAGCGCTTCAGTCTAGAAAACTGAGATAGAAGTCTGGAGACTCTTGTGCTAACCACATGGCCACCCTCAGCTTGAAAATGTTGGCACTATCTTTGCCACATACGGGACCTCTCGATGGTAAAGCCTGTTGCAGGCTGACACCATGGAGATATTACTAAGTTAAACTCTACCAATAGGATAAAATATTATCCCAAAACATTTATTTCTGGGAAAAATTGGGGTAAACCTATAGATGTTTGAAAACTGTAAACCCGTATTATAACAGTACCCACTTCAGGCTAGTTTTCTAAGTGTCACTAGTGTTAAATTGGCTGCTGGGTAGCGAAGCACTTGGGGGGGAAATCCTGGTCAAGTCTATTGAGGGTAGTTTCCTAAATTGTTTCCCCATCTTCCAAAATAAAAAAGCTGGTAGATAACCCCTCAAATGTTTTTTCCTCATTACCACCCATTAGATTATCATATTGCGTATAACATGAACAAGGTAGTTGACGTGGGGATATCATAATAAAAAAACAGATATATTTATAGTCAAAATTGTTTTAGTCTTCGAATAAACTGATTTTAAATATGTTATTGCCCCTTAGCCTTAAATTTTAAAATTAGCCAAAGCACAGTGGCCAAATTTGCACATTAAATTTTTGTTATTTTTTTTTACCTGCTTACTAATAAACTCAAATAAATGGTTACGGCAAATCGTAACTAAAATACTCTCTCGTTAAGGTTATTTATTATATTAGTGACAAAATCTCAAAAAATAATATCTCTAATTTTACCCTTTTAAAAAAAATTTTTTTCTGATAAATAATTACATTTTATTTATCATACCCTCACCAGATTTTTTTTTAAAAAATTTTAAAAGTGGGGCAACCTTAACCGGGGCACTCCTTTATATTAATTTTCAAAAGGGTTCGGGGACAAAATTTTTTCTTGTGGTACAAAACGGTACAGAATAGTCAAAACTTTGGCAGAAAAAAATTTAAAAGGGGTACATCACATTAACCCGGAGCACCCCTTTGATACTAATTTCTCAAAATGGGGAGGGGGCAAAACCGGGAAAAAATCAAAACTATACAACACTTTTGGATTAAAAAATTTAAAAGGGTACAACAGCATTAACCTGAGTCACCCTTATTTCTAATTACTCAAAATGGGGACGGGAAAAAACTTATTTGTGTTACAAAACTAAAAAACTGTACAAAACTTGGCATCAAAAAATTAAATGGTACAAACATTAACCCGGGGCCCACTTTAAGCTATTACTAAAAGGGGTAGGGGTACAAAATTTTTTCTTTTGTGTACAAAGGGTACAGAACTAGAAAAATTTTGGCATAAAAAAATTCAAAAGGGGTACAACAGTTTAACTGGAGTAAAACCCTTTATAGCTAATTACTCAAAGGGTAGGGTACAAACTTTTTTGTGTTAAAAAACGGTAAAAAAACTATTACAAAATTTTGGCATCAAAAAATTTCAAAATTAAAAAAGTTAAAACAGCTTTAACCTTGAGTCCCCATTTGATATCCCAATTATCAAAGGGGTAGGGGAAAAAACTTTGGCATAAAAAAAAAGTTCAAAATTCAAAATGGTAAACTGCTTAACCCTAGTCCCCACTTTGATATGTAATTTACTCAAAATGGGTAGGGTACAAAATGGACAAAACTATACAAAACTCTTTTTTTAAAAAAAATTAAAAAGGGTACAACCATTAACCGGGAGTCCCACTTATATGCTAATTACTCAAAAGGAGGGTATGGGTAAAAAAAGGAAAAAAAAACAAAGGAAAAAAAGTTAACCAAACTTTGGGGCCAAAACAAAATAAAATTTTAAAATTTTTTAAAAAGGGGTAACGGGTTAAATGGACGTCTACTGAATGGAAAGCAAATTTTTCTGCTCGGAATGGATTGTATCTTGACGTTATGTTCCCACTTTTAAAAAACCCTTGGGGCCTACACCTTTAGGGCGGGCACTACCTCTTATCTCTCTAAAGTTCTTGGAAAAAAATTTGCTTGCTCCTTTATGATTACCCGGGCGTGGCGCCAGTCTCCCAATTGTTTAAAAAAACCAGTAATTCCCAACCGAGGGGGAAACCCCATTTTGATCCCTTTTAGCAACGCCATCTATTTTTGATGCTGAAAGCTCAAACACCGCCAAGGGAGCGGGGCCTTTAAACCCATTTTACATCTTAGCGATCGGAGTTATTTTTAATGACAAAGGCCCCGGGGTTTGACCCCCATCCGAAAATTTTTATCATTATAAAGTGGGCCCTTTCAATATGAATTAATGGCCCGGGACTCTTTTGTCTTCCGAAAGAAAAAAGGCATTAAAATATGACAGGTTTACAGGCCGCTAGTGGGGAAAAATTTTGGGGTTTAATAAAAAAACTAACCGGCCTACTGGGAAATAAGGATGTATTAAATTTTTAAAATTTACACTAAACCCAAAATTCACCTAAAATTTTGTGACTTTTTTATTTAAAAAAATTTGACATGTTGCATTATTTAATACAATCTAAGCTTGGTACAAAAATTTTATTTTAATTGGGGCATTAAAAAATTTTCCCCTTTTAATGGCCATATGGGAAAACATCACTCCATAATAGACTTGATTCGATGACAGGGGAAATTGGGGTTTTATCCTACCCAGGGGTAAATTTAGGTTTGGTTTTTCTTTAAAAGGTTTTTCCCTCCACAAAATGTTAAACTTTTTTAAATTCAAAACCCCCCTATCCCCAACACATTAAGTAATTATACATATGGTATGATTTTGGGAGAAAGAAAAAAAAAGTTATTACTAAAAAAAATTTTAAATATTTATACATCATCCCAAATTTTTGCAGCTGTCCCTTTCGATAGATCACTACTTTTTAAAAATTTTAAAAAATATAGCAAAAAGTTTCAATGTTGGCCGCAAAGAAATAAGTTTAAATTTTATCTGCTGTTTTCCAAACAAAATCGGGGTATAGGGGTATAACCCAAACAAGAGTAAACGGTGCTAAAACAAAAGTTTGCTTTTTTTTTTTCATTTATTTATTCAATCATCTTAGGAAATCAAGATTACAGGTTTTTTTTTTTTGTTTTTTTTTGTGACGGGGTCAAAAGTGGACGTCAACCTTTCATTTTAACCCAAACATCGCTACTCTTTGATGATGAAGCTTTTGTGACAGGAAAACTTGCCCTTTAAAAAGTGTTTTTGTTTTTTGGTTTATCTAAACAAATTTTATTTCCCGTTCACCTAGGGAAGTGTGCTGGCTATTCCTCCCAATTTAAACCCAAATTTTTTTTCTTCAAATTAAATGAATTATTGGTAATGTCTTAGAAATATTCCATATTTTTCTGCTTGCCTATACACAACCACTCCTCCAAAAATAAAACCCGGGTTTAAAAAATATTTTCTGTTGATCTACCCAAAATAGATTAATTTTTATTAGACCCCGCTTACTACCCGTTGGGTTTACGCACTTACGCTAATGTGAAGGAGGGGGATTTTGAGATAAATGAAGGACTTACAGTTTTAAAGTGGAATCCGAACCGGTGGACCTGGCATTTCCCCACACACAATTCTTGTCAAGTTAAAAGGGGTTTGGAAATCAGATAAAAACTGTGCCGGGACCGAGGATTGAACCCCGGGCCCCCAGCACGATCTACACCCTTTCCCCTAGACCCCAGGGCACCCCAAAATAATTATAGATTTGGGCTTTTAACGGATGAAACCATTCTTAGGTCATTCTCGTATAAAACCCCAAAGTGTAACTCCCGGAAATTTCAAAATTTAAAGTAAATAAGACATTTTTTTATCATCTCAACCTTTAATCATATTATTATTTATAGTTTTATTTTCTTTTACCAATCAGGGCTGCCAAAATTGTGAAGGGAGTGTGTTAATGAAAGCCAGAAAACTTTCACCACCCCCCTTTCAACCTCACCTTCACCGGTATCTTTTTCTTTTAAAAAAAATGAGGTAACTCACCACTCTGCAAAAGGGAAAGGGGATGTTTTAAATACACACCATTTTTGTTGTTATATTTTTTCAAACAACCTCTCCTTTTCTTTTGTAAAAAAGACGGTTTGGACTTTCTAATTAAATTACAATATGATAGTTAATTTTAATGTAAGCCCATTTTTGATTGAAGCCAGGCTTCTAATAACCTTTGTGTCTTTGCACCTTTAAACTTATGAAAAATAATACCCACATTTATGATCACATAGCCCCTCAGGAAAGGCTTTTAAAACCCTTTTACGATTAAAAGATCTCCAATAGATTACCTTAAAACTATTTTCCCCATAAATGCCCCTTAAACCCGGGCCGTCAAGTGGACTATATGACTTAAAAAGGTATAAATAATTTCTTTTTCTTTACATAAAGAATCCAGGAACAAAAAAACTAGAAACCCCTAGTCACAAATACACAATCTAGCTACAACCAGTGAGAAATTTTCTTTTGTTTTTTTGCTATCAAACCATGGAATCGAGTTAAATTACAGATAAAGTTACAATCTAAATCTTTATTTTTTAAAATGTTAAAAAAATTGAATCACATAACCCCAAATTTTTTGGTTCCCCCCCAAACCCCCCAAATGTATGGGGTACCCTTAGTTAAGACCCCTAGTCAAAGGGCCCCGGGTTGCCCAAATTTTCGGGAAGGGTTTTAAAATTCATATTTAAGTGGGTGCATTGGAGGTGGGTTTTTCCCCAGGGAAATTTTTCATTGTTTTTTTTTTCCCTTTTCTTCTTCATGATAAAAGCTAAGCATATCCTCTAATCCAACCTTTTCAATTTATTCCCCTTAGAGTAAGTTATTGGTAAATTTTATGTTAAATCTATGATAATAATAAAATAAAGGGGCCATATTATAATTCTAAAAAAATAAACACCCTGCAGCATTATTTCCTGGGTGAGCATTGAAAATATTTTTTTGACATAATAAAAAGCTTAATTCAGTGTTCACTTAAAAAAGAAAGCAGAATCCCCCCGAGTGGCAAAAGAAATTCACATGATTACAAAAAATTCCCGTTTTACCCATAAACTTTGCAAAAACCCAAAATTCAAACATTTTATTAAAAAACATTTTAATTTTGAGTGGATAAAAATTTTTTTTTTGACTATTGTAATTAGAGTTGGGGCGAACCCATTTTTTTATGAATCCAAATCGTCAATTTACCCTTCAAATCCAAATCATAACCCCAAACATACAATGTCAAAGTTATTTTTATTCGTCAAAGGGGTTAACATTTAAGGGTTTAAACGAAAAACGCCCCCCACTTTTTATTTTATAAAAGTTTTTAGCAGATCCCAGCATCCTCGTTTAAAATGCTTTTTAAATTAACACGAGGCTACCTTCTGGTTTTCAAATTTTAAAATTTCCCCATTAACTTCCAAACATTCCGCCATTTACTTTTAGGATAATGACTCTTACATACCCGACTGGTCAACTACAAACTTCAAAAGCCGTAGATCGAAATTATTGACACAGTAAGACTCCACACCCAAACCGCTTTCACTACTTCTTTACCAATTTACCTTCATCTCTGCATTTAGGTGGTGCAGAGATAAACCAAGGCTACCTTATTGAAAGGGTGTTTGGAACAATTCTAACTTCATAACAAACCATAGTAATCAAAATCTTTTGCAGGGCAAAGCATATTTAATTTATTTATTTTTGTGCCATGTCTTACTGCTCGTTTGGGATACACGAATATTTACATTAACAGGGTAAAGGTCAGGAAGATAAATTTAAAGGAAATGTACCAAAATTTGCATAGAAGGAGAGTGAGAAACCATTTTGGAGATACCCCCCTAGTAAACCCAATCAGATTCAAACCTCATTCTGTTTAAGCATGGTGCCCTAGACCATTTGACCACCTATGCAGGTTAAATTAATATGATTTACTCCAACAAAAATACTAAGACACTTTTTCTTATAAAATAACTTATTTAGGAAAACTTTTTTCCCTTTGAGGTATTTCTTTATGATACCATCTTAGTTTTTGCAAATATTCATGCAGGTGGTAGTGTGGTCAAAAGCATCATACAGTCATTTTACTTGGTCACAATTTACAAGAGGTTAGGGTTTGAATCCTGGCAAGATCCCCAACAACTGATTTTCCTATCCTTTTGCCGTTTCATTGGGTTTTACTTCTTCTAAACTACCCTATTCATCCTTACCTCTTGGATTAAGATGTAATTAATACATTAATTAAAGATAATCTTATATTTCCTTATTAATATTGTTATATAAAAATATCAAATATATGTGGTTGATTTGTGCAATTATTGAAAACCAATCTATTTAATAATTGCTTCCGCAACAGATCATTCAATTTAAACATGCAAATTTATTGGCATAATTGAACTCCGACTTAGATGTGTGAACTAAGACTAGATTTCCACAATGAGGGCTAAAAATCCTCTGTTCAAACAAATGTTGGTGAATTTCTTAAATTAAGCTATCTCTCTCATCTCCTTCGCCTTTTCTTTTTTGTATCTCTGTTGTTGTAAAGTGCCAAGGGGCCTGTTTGTCGTCGTGTCCAGGTGGTGTTTGTCGGAATCAAGGAGGGAAGTGCCCTACAGAGAGTAAATGACCTCGCAATCAAGCTGGAGACATCTCTGCAAGCTGCTGGGCTGAGCTCTTCCTCCAAGAAAGTTTTTCGTCCTCACCTCACGCTCATGAAGCTCTCAAAAGACTTCACACTCAGGAGAAAGGCATGTAATGTTTATTGATCTCTTTTGGAATATCCACTTTTAGGTTTCGATCGTCACTTGAGATGCTGGATGCTTAAGGTGGGAAAGACATTGCCATAACCCAGAGAGTTGAACCAGGAATTATAAAGGTTCTGGTTCAGGTTTTAAAAACATTTTTTCTTAACAATTCCTGTTCATAAAGTTTAAATTTAAATAAATTGTATTTTGGTTCATAATATTAGTAAGGTCTTATTCAGATAAGAAGAGATTTTTTTCATAGTTAAATAAATTGTAACCACTAGATAGGTTAGTGCCCAGGGTGAACACTCCTACTTTATGTCTATAACCTTTGATACAAATAGGAATAAAACCTAATTTAAAATTGCCTATTATTATATGTTTTGCCGTTTAATGTGATTTAACCATTAGCAAATGGAAGGATTGATATCACAACTTTGTGTATTTAAATTAAAAAACATAAAAATCATCAGTTATATATTTTTTTACCAGGCATGTTTATAGTAAAAAAAGTTTGACTTTGCATATTACTTACTCTCATCTAGCTTTAGCTCTTTTATCTCCTTTCTTTCATTTTTCCTTTCTCTTCTCTCTTTCTCCTCATTCTCTCTCCGCCTCTCTTTTTTCTTTCCCCTCTCTTTGTTTTTCTTTCTCTTACATTTCTTTTCTTTTTTCTCTCTTTCCTTTTCTCTATTTCTTTTTCTCTTTTTTCTTCTTTCTCTCTTTTCTCTGTTTTTTTCTCTCTCTTTGCCTTTTCTCTCTTCTTTTTTCTCTTTCTTTTCTCTTTTCACTTCTTTTCTTCTCTTTTTCTCATTTCATTTTCTTTTTTTCTCTCACTACTTTCTCTTCTTTTTCTTTCTTTGCTTTTCTCTCTTCTTTTTTCTTTCATTCTCTCTTTTCTTTCTTTCTTTTTTTTTTTC